>JBBPNG010000309.1:0-27289 GCA_038091095.1 Leccinum incarnatum
TAGGAGCGCTGCTCGAAGCAGAGGCCAGAACATTCGGGACGGGAGCGAGACCGGTGGTAGCGCTGGCATGACGTCCGGAGATGGATCTCGCGAGGGCGTGGGCGTCATGCTCATTGAGAAAGGGGTTGGTATAGTCCGCCAGTCTCTCTCGATAACGTTCCTGTTCTCTCTCCAAGGATCCTTCCCAGAGGGGGCGAACGATAGGCCAGAGACGATAAGTCGGGAGAGTGGCGATGGCGTCAGAGAAGGAGGAAGTGGCAATGAGGGCAATGAGGTGAGTTCGCATGTCAGCGAGGCCATCGGTTATAGCGGAGTGGATTTGGGAAGAAAAAGAAGTGTAATTGTGGAGAGAATGATACACGAAAATACGAGAATAAAGTTGATAAAGAGCAACATAGTCATACATAGTTTGAGAAGGAACGCCAGAGAGGAAGACATTTCGTTCCACATCATGAAGGAGATCAGGGGTTTGTAGGACAACTGTGAAGATGGTGTTTCGGATGGGAGTGTCGAAGAGGTGAGGGACGATTGGGAGATCAGGAACAAAGGGACGAGGGGCAAGGGAGTTGTCGTAGTCGGGAGGGGAGGACATGGGATTTTTAGGGAGGAAATTGAATGGGGCGTCGTCCTTTATAAGTGGATAGAAGTTTAGTGGTGTGAGAGAGATTTCCTTCGGGTTCCCAGGTGCTTTCCGACGAAGGCCATCCTTTCCAAGATATGAGGTATTGTCATCGGCCACGAGTTCCCCTGTGTGAGAGAATTTCACCTACTTCGTACTCTTCTTCTCCGTCAATGACGTCAGGAGGGGGAGATAGGAAGTTCGGACCGTGTTCGGCAGTCTCCCGATAGGTAGATAGTTTTGAAGCGTGGAACACGTTTGTGATATGCCATGTAGGGGGGAGTTTTAGTCGATAAGAGAGTGGAGATAAGACTTGGAGGATTTCAAACGGTCCTTCTCTTTTGGGCGCGAGTTTTCTAGAAGGGTATCGAAGGTGGAGGTTTTTGTTATCGAGCCATACCTTATCTCTGACTTTCCACGGGGTGAAGCGGGAATGAAAGTGTTCCTTCATAAGGCGTTGGGCGCATTCATGCGCATCCAGGGCTTCCTTTCGTGCTTCGGATAGCAAGGATAGACGAGTTTCGAGTTCGGGGAGAAAGGTTTTTCCGAGGGAAGGGTAGGATCGAGGTTCATAGCCAAGAATAAGAGAAAAGGGGGTTTTGTTGGTGACGGAATGAACGGAGGAATTGTGACAGAATTCAGCCATGGGGAGTAGTTTGGCCCATTGATCGGTGCGTCCTTCACAGAAGATTCGAAGGTAGGTCTCGAGTTCTTGGTTGACTCGTTCGGTTTCGCCATCAGTTTGGGGGTGGTAGGCAGAGGAAAGGGCGAGATCGTATTGTAGGAGACGAGCCAGTTCTCGAGCGAAGGCGGAGGCGAATTGAGGACCTCTGTCGGAGATGCAATGATCATGAAGTCCGTAACGAGGGAAAATATGAGTGAAAAAGAGTTGGGCTACGTCGGCGGCGGTGATGGTTTTGTGGCAGGGAAGTAGACATACCCCCTTCGTAAGACCGTGGTCGACCACGACCAAGACAGAATCGAAAGAAAGAGAGGGGGGAAGATTGGTGATGAGATCCATAGAGATCTGTTGGAAGGGGTGAGTGGAGGAAGAAGCAAGAGGAGAAAGAGGGGGGGCGGAGGGATGGGTATTAACTTTGTGGGATTGACATGTGGTGCAGCCGAGAACAAAGCGGCGGACGAAGGTGGAAAGGCCAGGCCACCAGTAGTCACGAGCGAGAAGGTTCTGAATACGAAGGACACCACCGTGACCACCAGCGGGGGATTCATGAAGGGAGCGAACAAGATCGTGACGAAGAGAAGGAGGAATAAAGAGATGATTACGAAAGTACAGTTTAGAGTCGGAGAACGTCCAGTCAGAAAGAGAAGCACGGGGAAGAAGAGAAGTGCCTTCATGGAGGGCAGCGAGGGCAGCGGAGGCAAAAGGATCAGAAGCGGTTAAAGAAGCGATTTTATCAGCAAGAGCGAGGTCAAGAGAATTAAGAAAGAGAGAGTCAGGGAGAAGAACAACATCATGATTATCAAGAGAGACGTCAACATCGTCGCGTCGAGAGAGGGCATCAGCAGGAGCGATGGAAGAAGCAGGAAGATAAGAGAAAATGAGATCAAAGTCTTGGAGAAAGAATTGCCAGCGGGCGTGGCAGCGAGAGAGTTTACGAGGTTGGCGGAAATAGGTAAGGTTTTTGTGGTCGGTGAGAATAGTAACGGGAAGACCGGTGCCTTGGAGGTAATGGCGCCATTCTTCAAGAGCATGAATAACGGCAAGGAGTTCACGATCGTAGATGTCATAATTTCGTTCAGGGGTGGAGAAGGTGCGAGAAAGATCAGCACAGGGGTGAAGATCACCGTTGGAGTCTGACTGCATGAGGACAGCGCCGGAGGCAGTGAGAGAGGCATCGGTCATGACGATGAAGGGGCGGGTGACGTCGGGCATAGCAAGGATGGGTTTGGCAAGGAAGGCAGTTTGCAGAGAGGAAAAGGCAGTGGCGCATTCGGGGGACCAAAGCCAAGGAACATCTTTCTTAGTGAGGTCGATGAGGGGACGGGTGATGGCAGAGAAATTGGGGATAAATTTTCGATAGAAGTTGCAGAAGCCAATGAAGGAGCGAATGGCGCGGATGGAGCGAGGAGGGGACCAGGTTTCAATGGCTGAGAGTTTGGTAGGGTCCATTTTGAGGGAGCCGCCAGAGATAACAAGACCAAGAAAGTCGACTTCGCGAGCAGCGAAAGTACATTTTTCGGGTTTGAGATATAATTTGTGTTCCCAGAGATGAGCGAGGACTTTGCGAACAAGAGACCAATGAAGGTTGAGATCATCTCCACAATGAATAAGGAAGTCATCCATATAGATGACAAGCCAACCTTCAGCAATGTAATCGCCAAAGATATGTTGCATTAGGGCTTGAAAGGTGGAGGGAGTGTTGCAGAAACCAAAGAACATGACGTTGGGTTCGAAGAGACCGTCAGGGGTGATGAAGGCAGCTTTCCAACGATCTTCGGGGCGAATGAGGACGTTGTTATATCCCCAGCGAATGTCCAACTTGGTAAAGATGGTGGACGTTTTGAGACGATCGACGAGGTCGGTGATGCGAGGAAGGGGATAGGCATTTTTAACGGTGTGTTCATTTAGGTATCGATAATCTTGGCAGGGGCGAAGGGAACCATCTTTCTTTGGGATGAAGAAGAAGGGGGAGGCTTGAGGGGATTGAGATGGGGAGATGCGGCCATTTTCAAGGTTTTCTTTAATAAAGGAGGAGCATGTGTCTCGTTCTTTCGGATTGAGTGAGTAGGTCTTCGCTACTTTGGGGACGAAGGATTCTTTGAGTTCGATGGTATGGTCTAGAATACGAGAGGGGGGTAGTTCGTCGATGGGTGGTTTGGTAAATACGTCGACAAAGTCAGAGATCTGAGAAGGGAGTTCTTTTTTTGGTTTCTCAGTTGCCATGGCAAGTTCAGTGGAAATGGTAGTTTTTCGAACGGGGAGGCCGAACGGAACGTCAAAACGAAGAGAGTATCGAGGGGAAGAGGGATCTTTTCCCAGGTAGCGGACGAGATATCGTTGTTCATCAGAGTCGGAGGAATCAGGGGTTGGGATTTTGGGGATGGTGATCTTTCCAGAGGCCCAATCAATGACAGGATTGGTGGACTGAAGCCAAGGGAGTCCAAGAATGAGTCCTTCTTTTCCACAGTTAATAATGAAGAAATCTCGTCGTTCTCGACGATTTCCGATTGATAGGTATAAGGAAGTGCGGTTCCTGAGGATCCCATTTTTATTGGGCGTTCCGTCTACGTTCGAAACAGCCAGGGGTTTGGCGAGGCGATGTGTGGGAAGTTGGTTTTTCGAGATGATAGAGGCGTCGATGAAATTTCCTGTGGCTCCACTATCAATGAGAGCAGTTACTTTGACGTTTTCAGAGTTCCTGGATTTGGACAACGAGACTGGGATCCGAATAGATTTGGCATGTTGTACAGAATACAGGAGCGAGACGATGAGGAGAACTAGACGTCAAACTAATTCTCCTCTTCAAAAATCCTCATCGTTAGAGGCGACTTCTTCTTTGGCAATGTCGGGAACAGCGGCAACAGTTTCAGTTTCTTCTTCTACAGGAGGGGTTTCCTCTTCATACACAGTGCGAAGTACCTTCAGGATCTCTTCCTTTGAGACATTTCGGTCGGTGACGATCTCATTGACATATTTTCCTAAGTCGGAGCGAGGAGGGGAAGGGCGATAGTTTGGACGAGGGGAAGAGGTGGAGGGGCTTTTCTTTTCTCTGTAGTGGTTCGAGGCGCGGCATTCTTTCTTGTGGCAAATGAAACATCGTCCTTCTTTTAGGTGACGAGCCCTTTCGACAGGAGAAAGACGAGTAGCGCTGACATCCATGGCATTTGGATCGGCAGAAGGGCGAGAGAAACCTCCTCCTCTTCCAGCAAGTACATCGGCAATGCGGCGGAGTTGGGCGTGATATTTAGCGGCTTGAGTGATCCATTCTTCGGCGGTGGTTGGTAGGCAATAACGTGGGTATGACATACCCACTGTGGGTTGGGGTATGGGTACTGTGAGGGTATGGGTAGGGGTATGTCCGACTGATACCCCATACCCATACCCTCACTGGTGGGTATGGGTATCACTCGGCGTGGGTATCACTGAGGGTATATTGTGTCTATTGCTAAAAATATAAATGTGTGTTGACCAGCTTTTAAATGAGATTGCTAACCATTAAGATCACTTTATGTATTCTTGAACATGAGGGTATGGTGGGTACTACCCACCGTGGGTATATACCCCTGGAGGGTATGGGTAGGGGTATCACCTCAGATACCCCAGGGTATACCCACGTTCTTGCCTATATGGCGTTGAGGGTTTCCTGTGACAGCGTGGACTGGGGTACGGGATCGGGGTCTTCGGCCTCCTGGTCTAGCCGGTTGTGGGCCTTTTGGGCGCTGTCCCGGGTGTCCCGTAACTCACTTTTCAGGTCATTGATTGTTTTGTAAAGCAATGCGAGCCGAGCGTCGAGGTCCTGTGGGACGTTCGCGCTTGTCGAGGATTGGGGCGGTGGGTCGTCAGATGGCAATCTCCGACCCGATCCGCGCATTGGATTGAAGGCCCTGTGGGGGTCCATGAGGTCGTCGGACATAGTGGTTGTATTCTATTTGGTATTCCGCATGACTTTCATAGAGATTGAGGTTTTGGTTGTCGGGGTCTCGGATTGCAAGTTTTCCTTCGAGCGAGTTTAGGAAGTTGTTTTTAATTTCGAAGGGCCAATCTCCGACTAGATCTAATTCAAATCCAAGTCCTATTTGATCGTCGTTTGGATCTTCTTCTTTTATTGGTAGCCAAGGGACGGGGAGGATTTCTCGCACAGCGAGGGACACGTTTCCAAAGTATTCGGGAATGATGGGCGATCAGTTATCAACAGGCCAGTTGACAATGGCTTGTTCTTGAAAGTTGATTACTGAGTTTTCTTTGACGATCTCTTGGAGAACCGTGATTTCTGCCTGAGAGAGCTGGGGTGTCCAAGTATTGGCTGTGTAGAAGTGTTCGGGTTCTTCGTCCCAATCTCCGTTATCGGTTTTCAAGGTTTTGACTTCAAGTTCCCACGGGTCAGGTTCAGTGGGGCGGTGGTAGTCAGGGGAGAGGAAACTGAGTTTAAACTCTTTTCTGACAAGGGTCAATTCGAGATGGTATCCTTCTTCCTGATTAGACAGATGGTAGAAGAGATAGGCGAGGATGGTAAAGCAGTATAGAAACGTAAAAGTTCCGATGAGGATTATGAGGGTGATGCTCATATATCGAGGAGGATCTCACGGGGAGTCACGTCACTCGGATCTGTAAAGAAAAATCTTCTTCGGCAAGGGTCGTGTCACGAGCACGACTTTCTGGTGGGGGAACCGGGGAGTGCACGCAGGCGATATCTGTTGTCTGTCAAGCGGATGGGTAGGTAATACCCGCGGATCGTTTAGGTTATATCACGCGCAACCTCGGTAACAATTACGCTCGTTCGAAAGCATGTGCTGACCCACTATGCACAGGGTAGGGATTGATACTATTAGAAGCAACTAGCCATGTCCTCTTGAATGAGGTCAAAGCGCTAGCAAAGCGAACTTCTTTGTGGGATGTACAGACCATGTGGTGGGGTTATCTCCACAAAGGATCTGGAGATAGGTCTCGACCTCTTGGTTGACATGTTCTGTTTCTCCATCAGTTTGGGAGTGATAAGTGGTAGAGAGGGAGATGTTGTATCTGAGGACCTTTCTGAGTTCTTTGGCGAAGGAAGAGGAAAATTGTGGGCCTCGGTCTGATATCATTTTGTCATAGAGTCTGAAGTGTTTGTAGACTCTGTGAAAGAAAAGGGTTGCTATCTCTTTGGCAGTGATAGTTTTCTTTGTGGGACAGAGAATCATCCCCTTCGTAAGCCCATGGTCGACCACAACCAATAAGGAATCAAATCCAGAGGAAGAGGGGAGGTCGGTGATAAGATCGCAAGAGATCTGTTGATCAATGAATCATCGATAAAAATTGGCAAAACCAAGGAAGGAGTGGACAGTTTTTATGGTAGTGGGGGTAGGCCAGGAGGTGATTCCGTCCAACTTGACTGGATCCATGGCAAGGGTACCAGGTTTGACAATCATTCCAAGATACTCGACTTCAGCGGTGGCAAAGTTACACTTTTCTAAGTGAAGGTGGAGATCCAGTTCAGTCATCCTCTGGAAGACACATTTGGTATGTTTGGAATGTGAGGCGTCATCAGGGGAGAAGATAAGGAGGTCATCCATATAGATTATGAGCCATCCCTCAGTGATCATGCCTTGGAAGGAATCATTCATAAATCTCTGGAAGGTGGAAGGGGAATTATTCATGCCGAAGAACATAACCGTTGGTTCGAAGAGGCCTTTATGAGTAATGAACGTACCTTTCCATTGATCTCTTTCTTTGATGTAAACATTGTTATAACCCCATCAGATGTCAAATTTGGTGAAGACTTTAGCTCCTTTGAGTTTATCAATGAGGTCAGAGATGAGGGGAAGAGGATAGGCATTGCGGGTGGTATGGGAGTTTAGATATCGGTAATCTTGACAAGGGCGAAGTTTGCCATTTTTATTTTTCAAGAAGAAGAATGAAGAGGCTTGGGGGGATTTAGAGGGTCTAATATTTCCGCTGTGAAGGTTTTCCTCTAGGAAGATTTCCGTAGCCTTTTGTTCAAATCAGGGGAGAGGGGATACACTTTCCCGATTTTAGGGACAAAGGTGTCATCGAGCTATATAGCATGGTCAAGCATGGATCAATGGCTTCCATCTGAGCCAGTATTTGCGCAATTCTGATCACAGGCAGCCGAGATATAACCAATTTCAACCTGTGTGTCGATAAAACATAAATTGACCTCTATGAAGTCAAACAGCGGTGGGAAAAATCAGGAAAAATCAGCAATCATGGAAGTCAATCATGGGAATATTCTTCTAGTCTGGGCTAGGCGACAATCTTTTGTTAGTCCAGGTTAGGAGGTAAAACAATGTTAGTCTTGGTTAGGAATATTGGCAAAGACAGAGTTAGAAGTAACTGAGCAATTAGCAGTGGGAAAAATTGGAAAAAATCGGTGATCATGGATGTCAATCATGGGAATATTTTCTTAGTCTGGCTTAGGAGGTAAAGATTGGTTAGTCCAGGTTAGGAGGCAACACAATGTTAGGCTGGGTTAGGAATATTGGTGTTAGTATCAGGCAAATGAATAGTTAGTCCAGGTTAGGAGGCAACACAATGTTAGGCTGGGTTAGGGATATCGGCGTTAGTATCAGGCAAATCAATAGTTAGTCATGGTTAGGAGGCAACACAATGTTAGGCTGGATTAGGAATATTGGCAAAGACATAAAATTCCTGCTTTGTTAGTTTTGGTTAGTGTGCCTGGTTATTATGTAGGTGGCTGTGTACATCTGTCGCTATCTGTCACTATCTGTCACCCCCTGTCACACTGTCAAGTAATGTGTACTAGGTGGTATAGATCTGTGGATTGATCTACAGATTCTGGGATAGTGAGAGTTTGCTTGTCCCAGTTGATGGTAGGGTTGGTGTTCCTAAGCCAAGAAAGACCTAGGATAATGTTTTTGTTTCCGCAGTCCATGATGTGGAAGGTAACCTTTTTGATTGACTTTCCCTATATCTACAAAGAGGGTGGTGGAGAAGAGGATATCACCCTTTCAAATGGTGGATTGATCAATGTTGCAGACTCTGATGAGTATAGGAAGGCGATCTCGAAGGAGGTTGTTTCTTCGAATGCAGGCCCAGTCGATGCAGGAGATTTCTGCCCCACTGTTGATGAGAGCAGATGTGTCGATGACATTTGAGGAGTGCGAAGGGGTTACTAGTGAGATGGGAATCTTCATTGCTTTAGATGAAGAAGATACTAGTACAGGAGTGCATGTAGAGATAGGTGATCCTTGTATCAAATGAGGTCTCTTTTTCAAAAAAGAGAAGCTGGCAACCTTTGCTTCTTTATCGTCATTGTCTTCTTTGATCTCTTCTAAACCAGGTAAGTCCTCTTCTTCAGCTTTGGCAACCTTCTTGGTTGGTCCTCTGAAAAAAGAAGAGTTGGTCGAGAATGTGGAGCAAGATGCAGCATGTGCCCAGATTTCCTGCAGTGAAGACAGAGTCCCTGTTTGAAGCATCACTCTCTCTCGGAGGGGGTGAGTTTAGGAATGCGAATAGCGTCAACATCCATAGCGTTAGGGTCTCATTCTCTGGTAGATGTATGAGGAGTTACTTAGCAAAGGAAAGTACTCAAGTACTCATGATCTGGATGGAGAGCATTGAGTCGATAAATCGACTCTGGACATCGTTAAAATTCACTAACCTGCAGGACCCGAGGGTACTCTGCTTGAGGTATCCACTGGGTGGTGTGGTCATGGGATCTAAAAGTTTCTGGAAATATGCCGAAGGTTTAATTGATTTGAGAAGGGAAAACCTCAGTAATATTCACCATCAATGATCCAACTGTATAATCTGATCAGTGAAACAGTGGAGTTTATCATGAAAGAAGATTACATGAATACTCTCAGGTTGTCCAGCAACCCAGCGGCCGACAACGACTAAAAGAGAGGCAATTGGCTGCTATGGGGTGAAGAGTGAGAGAAAGCAACAAGTTAGAGTACCAAACATACATACCTTGGCATGAATGGGAATGAGTTCCCGAAGGAGTTTCTGAGAGACAATTGAATGGAAAGCAATTTATGGCTATAGGGCAAAGAGTTAGAGGGTAACCTATAGTTTCTAAAATATGATAGCCACATGGCGAGTGAAATCGAGACAAAAAGGAAGGAAGATGGGTATGCACTGTCAAAAGAAAAGAGGGAGTAAGAGAGCAGAGACAGAGGGTCTGGGCCATAGGGAGGTAGAGCCAGAGAGAGAATCTGGGTAGCAAGCAGAAGTAATACTGGACACTTCAACAGTCTAAAACCCCACTATTACATGATTCAAGATGGTAATGGGGCAACTGCAACGGACACAAAGTCTGGGAGTGTTCTCAGTGTGACACCAAGTCAGAAACTGCAGGCAAAAAAACCTGTTCAAACAATAAATATATTATCTACTTCTAACATCACATCATTATGAGTGCCCCATCACTTAACATAATGATGCATGTGATCCTAACGATCACATGCATCTCAATGTATTTCACACTATCTAAAACATTACCTACAGTAGTGTATATACATAAGAGGGTCCTCGGTAGGACAACACTTTCATTCACAAATCATAGACAATTGCTGTCTGTTGTGTGTGATCTCATCATGGTATAATAAGTATACCCCATTATAACATTCATCAAAATCCTTTCCTCAACATTACTGGGATTTATCCCAAGGATCAGAGGAAATATGCACATATGCAAATCTTTTATGATGAATCATTAGCACAACATTTCAGTGCTAAATGAATACATCAACATCTTGCTGCTGCTACCATAGCTGTTGGTAAAACACTGGTACATTACCTAGACATCAAAAAAATGACACTGTCAGATCAAAAGGATTGGCAAAAAGCTATGGAAGAAGAAATGAAATCTCTCAAAGACCGAAATGTTTGGGACTTAGCAGATTTACCTCCAGAATCATAAACCCATCATGGGAAGATGGATATATGTTACAAAGAGCAACGGTCGCAAGAAAGCTTGATTTGTTGCAAAAGGCTGGAACAAAGCTCTATACAAATCTCTTCTAGAAATGGGATTTAAACATACAACATCAGACCCTGGTGTCTACATCAAATATATAGGCAAAGACGAGATCATCTTTGTAGTTTACATTGATGATGCTCTTTTTATGGATTTAAACCTCAAACTCATTGATTGTCACATGAAGACTTTCACAGATCCTTGGGAATCACAGATACTTGGCGATGCCACAGAAGATCTTGGCATGCACATTACCAGAGATCACAACAAACAAACTCTGAGACTTGTCAAATTACCTATGCTGAAAAAGTCATTGAACAATTCCAGCTAGAGAATTGTAAACATGCTCGTATACTACTGTCCCTCCAGATATAATCCAAGTCCAAATAATGCGAAAGAAGATCCTAAATGAAGATCTTGATATCAATATGCTTCGAACACGCCCAGATTTGCCTTATGCTGTAATCAAGATGTCACAATTTTCCGCAAAGCCTCATTGAGCACTTTATATCATTTGATACCTTGCTTATACCAAAGATGTGTGTATCACATATCATAGATTAGCAAGAGATGTGAGTTTCACTATATATTGTGATACTGATTGGGCTGGTGACCTTGAAACAAGACGATCTATAACTGGCTATTGTATGTTCCTCACAGACACTATCATTTCTTGGTGTTCAAGACGTCAGAAAGTTGTTGTCTTATCTTCTACAGAAGCAGAATATATTGCCATGATTGAATCAGTGAGACAGTTAGTCTGGATTCACAATCTTTTCAAAGAGATAGGTCATGAGATCAAACATCCTTTACCGCTTACTGTGATAATCAAGGAGCCATGTTCTTAGCTGAAAATCCTGCTCAAGAAGGAGTCAGGACATTCAAAACATATAGCAATTAAATATCACTATATTCTGTTCCTGCTCAAGATCAATGAGCAGACATCTTTACGAAGAATGTTACCTTCAACAAGTTTCAACTTGGTTGTTTACACCTTGGTCTTACCAAATTATTATCCACCCAAGATCTAAACCATTGTGATCATCATCTCAATGAGGAGGAGTGTTGAAACAATCAGAGTTAGATTGTTTAGTCATCAGTCTAGAACTTACTTCTAGACTATTCTTTCATTTTCTATGATGACTCATACATATTCTATTATTTTGCTTACTGATCAGCTTACTGATCATGACTCATATGCTGTACTTATGACTCAGATATGACTTGGTGCTTACATATCATGTATAGAGTCTTATACACTATTGGCTAGAACTCTTACATAATATTCAACCAAATTCAATATACCATAACATGTACAAACAGTCATGTAGTATATAAGGACTCTGATGTCCCTTCCAATTAACTCGTTTTACAACACAAGTTCTTTCTATATGCTCATCAGCAACTTTCAATACTCTCAAGTTACTTCATAGCTGAAGGCAACCTAGATCCAACAAGGACTATGGCACCTCAACAATCACAAAGACACTGGGAGGGGAATGTGTAGGATGGAGGGAATCCAACCAGAACAAGACTGGCTTGTTCGGTTGTTGCATTCAAGTATTTATACTAATTACATGTGTGCACAGACCAGCTTAGGGCCGGTCTGTATAAGCTGTGCTAACTATTATGGTAAGTGTCCAACGGGTGCTACCAGGATAAGTCATGTGACCTGTGGCTGTGTAGGTCACGTGACTTGGAAAAGTAAAAGTGAGAATCGAAAGGTGAAGTATATAAGTGGTCACGTGATGCTGACTAAGCAGGTCACGTGACTTCGAAAAGTGGAAAATGAAGAGATTTGTAACAATAGCTCCTACTCATACATCCTAGTAAGTTTCTACTAGAGATCTTATTCCCTTTTATTCCTCTTGGTTCCCTTGAACCCCTCAGGCCTCGGCTGCACATGTATAACTTCATTAGGTGGTACCCTCCACTACCTTCTCCTCAGCATCCCCTTTGACATTGGCAAAACTCTTGGTTGCTGGTCAAGTGATATCTTCACCAAATACCTCAGGCACCATGCACTTGTCCTTGCTCCCTTGCTCCAGGAGTGCCCCGAGATTATGCAACAAATGCAGAGGTACATTCTCCCCCCAGTACGGTAATTGCAATTGTACGTTTCTCTTCTGATGGGCTCAAGCTTGCACTGCACCACATCACTCACTTCTTCTTCATGGGACACAGCACATGCTCGCTCAACCAGGTTTGGGATAATTTTTGGTCCGGGAAAGCCTTTGGCTTTTCACCCAACTCTTTCTAGTACATATACTGCGCTTATGCGGCACTTCTTCCTTTCTCATTGATCATGCAGCCCGAACGCACAGATGTTATATACTCTGGAAGAACTTGACATATGCCACTTCTAGGTCCTTGGCATTGATGTTCGGGTTGGTGTCCCTCCCGTTGATCCTATAGACAGTCAACACAAAACAAACCTGTAATGGACAAGTCAATAGTAGAGTGCCGGTCAAAAGCGACAGATACAAATCATTGCTGCAACAAGAGCAAGTGCCTTCTGCAGGACCAATTTTTGGAACTCTGGGAATGATCAAACTGGGACTTGGATCTTTTGGCATAAAAGACAGTGCTCTGTTACAAGATGAGACTGCTTGAGGAGGGCATGCCTTTCACCCAGGACCTACGGCAGCTCCAAGTCAGGCTGTTTCCAGCAGCACCCTGAGTGGCAGTGTGGATGCAGACTGATGCCAGGGAAACTCAAGGTGCTGTTGTGTCCTCCCTGGTAGTAGACAGCGGCTTCACACCTTCTGAACATATGGAGCCTTTGCCAATCAACTCCACACTTATGCTGCTCCCCACCAGTCCAAGACAGGCCACTACTTCTTCTCGCATGGAGTCTAGTACTGGCAGCCGTTGGCAAGAAGCGCTCACATCATGACATGATCTCTGATCACAACAATGCTTCGCCAATGTAAGCAACCCCCGGCCCATCATACTATTTCCCACCTTCCACATCTTCCGTTGCACCATCCATCATTCCCAGGTCAATGGCATCAAGATTCCATCAAGAATTTGTCGAAAATGAAACAAGTCCTAGCATGTTGAAGAAGATGAAGAAAGTAGCAGTAATGGAGATGCAAGGATCGCTGAATCAATTGACTGATATCATTGAAAGAACGATGACCACACCTGAGAACAAGCAGGTGGAGCGCAAACAGATGGCAATGTGGATAATGGAGGAACAGGACTGTGAATTCCCCGACACCATTCAGATCATTCTGATGGAGATTATCAAAAAGGACCAGGAGATTGCATTGCGGCAAACAAGAATCAGCATGTCACCTGGATCAAGATGTACATTCATAAAAATAACCTTCAAGCTGCCGTAGATGATGCCACTGCCGCCAATATAGCTGCCGCCAATGCTGCTGCTGAATTGATAGTTGTTGTACATTGCATAAGCAAGCAGTCACGAAGAGCATTTGAGTTCTGACCAGCTCCAACCTTCTCATGATCCTCATCCTTAAAGAAGATATACACTTCTTTATGCGCAGCCGAGGGGTTCAGGAGAACCAAAGAGGAATAATAAGGGAATAGATCTCTAGTAGAAACTTACTAGGAATGTATGAGTGAACACTAAGAAGTAACTTTGAAAGATATTGAGGGTTGCTGATGATAATATGAGAGAGAAGTATGTGGAAAACAACTTAGATTGAATGGACGTCTGGGTCCATCTTATATACTACATGGTTTGTTTGTACATGTTATGGTATATAGAATGTGGTGGAATATTCTGTAAGAGTCTATCTAGCCAATAGTGTAAAGGACTCTATACGTGATATGTAAGCACCAAGTCATATGGACTGCGGATGACATCATAAGAGTCATGATCAGTAAGCTGATCAATAAGCAAAGTAATGAGATATGAGTCATCATAGAAAATGAAAGAATAGTCTAGAAGTAAGTTCTAGACCGATGACTAAACAATTAAGTCTAATTGTTTCAACACTCCTCCTTATTGAGATGATGATCACAATGGTATTAGATCTTGGGTGGATAGTTGGTAATTGGAGGCGTAAACAGCCAAGTCGAAACTTGTCAAAGGTGACATTCTTTGTGAAGATGTCTGCTCGTTGGTCATTTGTTGGAACATAGAATAATTTGAGTTGTTTATGTTCTTGTACCGCTTCACAAATATAGTGATATTTAATCGCTATATGTTTTGAATGTCTTTCTTGAGCAAGGTTTTCAGCTAAGAACATAGCTCCTTGATTATCACAGTTTAGCAGTAATGGATGGTGAATCTCATGACCTATCTCTTTGAAGAGATTACGAATCCAAACTAATTGTCTGGCTGATTCAGTCATGGCAATGTATTCCGTTTCTGTTGAAGATAAGACAACAACTTTCTGACGTCTTGAAGACCAAGAAATGATAGCATCTGCAAGGAAGATACAATAGCCAGTTGTAGATCGTCTTGTTTCAAGGTCACCTGCCCAATTAGTAT
This sequence comes from Leccinum incarnatum, assembly GCA_038091095.1. Classification (NCBI taxonomy): domain Eukaryota; kingdom Fungi; phylum Basidiomycota; class Agaricomycetes; order Boletales; family Boletaceae; genus Leccinum; species Leccinum incarnatum. The sequence continues at coordinate 14,708 of JBBPNG010000309.1, forward strand.
CACAATAGGTATTGAAACTCGCATCCTTTGCGAATCCATTGTATGTGATAGACACATCTTTGGTATAAGCAAGATATCAAACAATATAAAGTGCTCGATTGAGGTGATCTTCAGAAGGATTTGCGGAAAATTGTGACATCTTGATTATGGCATAAGCCAGGTCTGGGTGTGTTCCAAGCATGATATAAAGGAGAGATCCAATCACAGATTGATACTGAGATCTTCATTTAGGATCTTCTTTCTGTTCATTAGGATTCAGATTATATCTGGAAAGAAGTGGTGTACGAGCATGTTTACAAGCAACAAACTTTGTTTTCTTGAGTTCATTTGTTTCAATCTCTGGTAATTCGCATGCCAAGGTATTCTTTAGCATCACCAAGTATCCGTGATTCCCAACGATCTGTAAATATCTTCATATGATGATCAATGAGTTTAAGGTTGGAACCCATAAAAAGAGCATCATCAACATATACTATGAAGATGATTTTGTCTTTGCCTATATATTTGATGTAGACACCAGGGTCTGATGTCGTACATTTGAATCCCATTTCTATAAGGGATTTGTATAGAGCTTTGTTCCATTTGATGGCTGCTTGTTTGAGTCCATAAATGGATTTGCATAAGCGACAAACTGTGTTTTCTTTGCCTTTCTCGATGAAACCTTCTGGTTGAACCATATAGAGCTCCTCATTGTCGTCAAGTTCTCCAAAGAGAAATGCTGTCTTGACATCTAAGGCTTGGATCTCCCAATCTTCAAGGGCTACTAAGGCTAGGAGAAGCCTGACAGTTTCAAACCGTGCAACGGGGGAAAAAGTTTCTTTGAAATCTATTCCATAGATTTGTGTAAAGCCTTTTGCAATATATTGAGCTTTCTTTCGACCGTTGCTCTTTGTTGCATATACCCATCTACCCATGATAGGTTTATGATCTGGGGGTAGATCTGCTAGATCTGATCCCAAACATGTCGGTCTTTAAGAGATAACATCTCTTCTTCCATAGCTTTTTGCCAATCTTTTTGATCTGCTGGTGTTAATTTTTTAATATCTCGGTAATGTACCGTTGTTTTACCAACAGCTATAGTAGCGGCAGCAAAGTGTTGATGTATCCATTTAGCACTAAAATGTTGTGCTAATAGTTCATATAATTCATTCATGTCATTGTCTCTATGCAATGTAGGGATGGGATCTTCCAGAATTGGAGTTTGATCCATACTCGGAGTAAGAGGGGAAAGTGGAGATAACTCCTTCTGAATTGTTTCCATAGGAGTTTCTTGTCGAGACAAGTCACTTTCTATCTCTAATGGAGTTCAATCTCCATAGGTATTATCAGGTAGGAAACATCGAATAGGAACTCTAGAAGATACTGATACTCGTGATCGAGTTCGTGGTTCTTCTTGTATCACTTGTGTAGGGTGATGAATATGAGGTCGAGCTCTAAATTCAGGAATTGTTTCGTCAATTTGTCTCCTGGGAGCAAACCAAGGTGGTCATGGATAAGAAGGATTCTGTTCATAGAAACGATGAAGATTATCATCTTCTTGTTCATCTGTGGGTATATCTCTGAGATCTCAAGGAATGTCAGGTAATTCTTCCCCATATTCATCATATTGATCGAGTAATTGTCGTTTATGTTGATGAACACATTCTGGTGAAGTATTTCGGCGAATAGAAGTTTCATGAATTTTTCTTCTTTGTCCATGATAATCTGGATAAGTTCCAAAAGGAGCATATTGAGAAGTCGGTTGAATGGTTTCTGATGTTTCTTCACCATCATCTAATGGAATAGATAATGAAGGAAGATTTGAATGAATAGTACTTCTTCAGGTGCTTGGGATAAATCCCAGTAATGTTCAGGAAACTGTTTTGAAGAAGGTGGTGATGAATGTCTCGAATGATCTATTTGGTAAAGGTAATTGTGGAAGTGGTTGTTGGAGAGCAGGTTGAGGATTAAGTGGAAAAGAGATAATCTGATCAGGATACTTTCTTATTCCATTATCCTTGTTATCAGTCATTAAAGCTTCTTCTTCAATATTTGAAGAGGTGTTAGGAATAGAGGAAAGTTCGTCTATTGGAGTTACTTTCTTTCAACAATAAGGGAAATTTCCTTCATCAAATGTAGCAGTCGAAGAGACGAAGACTCGTTGACGTGTTGGTGAATATCATTTCTTCAGCCTTAGGTGAGAGTTTGTTCTGTCGTATATCTTTAGGAATAAACACATAGGCTTTACAACTGAATACTCAGAAGTAATAAATATTAGGTTTCTTTCCTAAGCAAATCTCAGCTGGGGTTTTCCATTTATGACGATGCATAGGTTGTCTGTTGTAGATGTGTAATGCTGTTTCACATGTGTCCTGCCAGAATGAATTCGGAAGACATGCATTGAGACGTATAGCTTGGGCTTTTTCCATGATAGTTCAATTGAATCTCTCTGCTCTACCATTTTGTTGTGGTAGATGAGGAATGGAATATTGGCGAGAGATACCTTTGGACGTGAAGAACTGTAAAAGATCAAGTTGTCCAAGATATTCCCCTCCACGGTCCGAATGTACAGAGGTAACAGAGAGACCAGTAAGGTTCTCAGCATGAGCAATCAACTCACGGAACCGCAAAGCAGTGTCACTCTTGCGATGGAGGAAAGCAAGGAAAGCGAAAGCAGAACAATCATCAATAAAAGTGAGAATCCAGCGAGCACGAGTGCGAGACTCAGTGGGAAGTTCAATGAGGTCGGTATGAACCAGACCCTTTGAAGAACATGAGCAGAACATGTGGCAGAAGGACCAAGAGGCCGTTCATGTGACTTGCTGACTTGGCAGCCATGACAAGGAGGCAAAGATTTTTGTGATTTCAAGGAAGGTTTAGGAAGTCCAGTAGTAGAAGAGGCAAGATGATGAAGAGCATTGTCAGAACAATGTCCGAGACGATGATGCCATAGATCAGATGAGGAAATATCCAACAGGGTATGAACTTCACTTGGAGTGATTGGTGATGACCGAAACCAATGAAGAATATCACCAGGAGATGAGGCGGTAGCCCGGATCAGATGGTGACCCTGTTTGTCAAAGACATCAGTAGTTTTTCCGATATGAAATGTATAGCCTTGATGGGCTAGTTGATTGGTAGACAGGGGTCTGCATGATGCTTCAGGTGATAACCAAACACTGGTTAAAGTGATCGGTGTCTTCCCAAAAGATGCTTTAAGGAGAATCATTCCAGGTCCTGTCATTTGTATGGTCGATCCATCAGTGATTTGAGCATATTTTATGTTGTCTCCCAAGACCATAAAATCAGAACGGAATGGGGTAATATGATCAGAACAACCAGAATCGATTAACCAATGATTCTTAAAGAAATCATTTGATCTCGAAACTTTCTTAAGTGATCCCATCTGGTAACAGTAAGAACTGTAATCATCATTATCGTAAGAGGAACAATCATTCATCTATATCGTGTACAAAATCATTCAAATGAGAAACAAAATCTCTGGAGTCTAAACCATGTTTCCAGGTACCATCCGAATTTCTCTGATTATCTCCGTGATAGTTTCCACTAACCCGGGCACTTTCTCGCCTAGCAGGGATCCATTTAGAGGATCAAAGGTCCTGCTGTTGTCTCTCATAAATGGGTTGTTTTGAGGTAGAGGTGGTAAATGACAAACTGTCTTGAGTCTGTAAGGACTCATTAGTGGCTAAAACATCTTCCATAAGAAAAGACTGTGCCTGTTGTATTTGCTTGGAAAGAGAATTCCATCCAAAATGGTTGTACAATGAGGACATGTCTTCTTCATCAGCATAGGTGACCATATAGTCATCTTGCGACTCGTCATATTCCATGACAGAACTCTGTTCTTCATGTTCTTCGGGTATGACGGTTAAAGTCTCTGAAGAATTTTCTTCCAACAACATAGAGTCTTCATCAACAGATGATGTGAGATTTGCGAATCCCACAACATTGTTTGCATGTCCCTTTCCTTTCTTTCAATCCTGACATTTGTTAAAATTGTCAGAATTATGCTTGCCACGAACAGCAGTAAAAGATCCACGTCCACGTCCTCTGTTAAACCCTCCTTGACCACGTCCAGAGCTCTGATCATTATTAAAATGATGAGGAATAAAAGGAGGACCTCCATTGGGATAGGATTTCCATGGACATTGTGGTCCAGGACCACATTTCAAGGCTGAAGTGCGATTAGCCTGCGACTGTTGTTGATGTGGTTGGGACGAGGATGAAGAAGAGATGTGATGAGCAAGACTTTTCGTGGATTGAAGACCAGATTTCTGAGTGTTAATCTGCTTCGAGATACAAGGGAGAAGGGAGTCGATGGAGAAATCGGCTTCAGCAATGGTTTGAATGGCATGAGAGATCATGCCATCAAAAGAAGGAGGGAGTCGGGAAAGAAGAATCATAGCTTTGAGAGGAGCTGGAACAACAAGACCAGCTGCATCAAGCTGTGTGAACTGGGAGGTGATTGTGGAAAGTCCTTCAGAGAACTTGTTCATCTCGATCCTCGTGCGAAGGAGGTCGGAAAAGATCATGAATTGTCCAGGGATACCTTTCTTTTCAAATAAGGACTCGAGCTTCAGAATGAAAGCTCGGAAAATGAAAGGTTGTTGTGTTGTGCCGTCTGGAACATAATCCCAGATAACTTGTGTTTGTAGTTCTACAGAAACGACAGTAGAGAGGAAACCCAAGATTTTACCATCTATGAGATTTGGCTTTATCTGCTGTGTTTCCTTGTGTGGCATGAGTAAGGTCCCCATTGACAAACTTCCAACCACCGAGCATTTGGAGAGGACCTTGGATTGAGGTAATCCATTGCTGATAGTTGGATGAACCAACAAGAACAGGAACACGAGCAGTAGCTTCTTTAGGAACAATGAAGTCAGAAGAAAGAGTGGCCATGATGATTGATAAAGTTCTAAAAAGAAAAAGATAGGATCTGTAAGAAAGGATCAAAGAGATCAGCATCTAATGCGTATGATAGATAAAGGGAAGAAGAAAAACCTGAAAGCATGATATCTTCATCATCTAGTGGAAGAAGCACATTTTTAGGCATGATCTGTCCAGAACCTAAAGGTGTTGAACTCTTTCTGTTTCTTGATATCCCAATCCCAAAGTTTCCGATTCATCATCCCGTTCTTCAGTCATCTCGCTTGGAAGCAATTCCTCTTCTTCATGAGCCAACCTTTTGAAGTATCTGTCTGTACATCCAGGTATTCTCTGGATACATCTCTCCATCCAATCTCTTCTTCTTTCTAGTCTTGGTTGTAATCTCTTGTAATCTCGATCTTCAATTTGGTTTTCCAGATCCCATTTCCAGATACAGTCTTGTTTATGTTGGTTTGTGTCAGGGTGACGTTGATACCACAAGGCAGTAGGAATTTCTGAGAATGTATTGGGTTCTGGATTTTCTGTACCCAAATTCTTGATACACTCAAAATTTAGTGTTGGAAAAAAGTGAGGATTGACTATACAAGGAAACATTCCTGTATAGTGGGGACTTCTCCCCGAGCAAATCTTCCTACCATTGATTTTGACTCGAACTCTTTTGGAAGAAAGTTCAGAAAGACCATAGAATGGCGGAGCTCCACCGACTGTTGAGAGTTGGTGGGGAAATGATTGTTGTGGAACATCTCATAACCCTGCCAGTGGATTGGAGACGCCTCGACATGGTAGTCCTCGTAATGTTGTGTTGGGAGAGCCCAACCGACGATGTAAGACATGAGTATAAACTCTCCTCCTGAAAGAGGAAAGTCTCAGTGCTGTTTCCATAGAACTCTGGTGCCAGCCAGGTAAGAGAGGGAAGCTCCAGTTCAAGGAAGAGAACCGGGGAAAAGAGGTGCTGGTATTCAGTTGCGAAATCTACATGAGGTTTGAAAGGAATGCGAGTGCACCAGGCAAGCTCGCAGGTAGCCGGCCAGTAGGCTGGGTCGGTCCAGTCTACTGTATAGACTCAAAGGCGCTCTGCCATGGTATCATTCCTTGCAGTACCTCGATGGTGACTTCATCTAGGTCGGTTTGAGGCATTTCCCATTGAACGATGTCCGCTTTGGCTTGTAGATGTGGGATGAGGTGAAAAGGGTTGGGACGAATCTTGTCAAGACTGTAGGGAAGTTCCAGAATTGGAGCCATTTGTGCAAAAAGTCATGGAATTGTACTTTCCACCCGATTCCAACTCCAACCAACTCCAAACTCCATATCACGTGTGTGGCACAGCAGCATGAGTTTAGGCGGTGATTTAACCCTGGTCAGTGCCTCCCACCCTCCTGCCCTCTGCACCGCCATACAGGTTGGTGAGCATCAATTTGTTGAGCGCCAGGTGATCAACATGTGGCTTGCACAGATGGATTACTGGTATGTTTTCACAATCAACACCATGGATGATAGCTCACCACACACAATAGCACATCGGCAACAGCTTGCGCAAGCTTTTACAATACTGCCATGTCCCAGTCCAAGGAACCGCCACCGGACTGGTCGTTTGGCTTCACACTATCGTCTGACCATGTGTGGGGGGCTTTCTTACTCCTCTGCTTGCTTGAAGATGCCGTTGATCGTGAAGAGCACCTTGTCGTCAAGCATACCAGTGATCAAAAGAATCGTTTTGATGATCTTGTCCAGATGCGCAACCAGCATATGCGGATTGAAGGGCAACCTGAACTCACCCAATGATTTCTGTGACAAGTGCACGTGTTGGTACCCGAACGATGCAGGAAAAGGTACTGTCTGACATCAGGCTGCATGATCAATGTTAATGCAATAAATTAGTTGATAAAAAGTGCTTGGTCGTGGCGACAGATGGCGTGTGCATCGGCCACCCATGCTGCAGTACACACAACTGCCATGAGCCATTGCACAGTGGCAAGGACCGCTTCTGTCCAATCCATGCTCGCTTGGAGAGTGTTTGTTTGATCATTGGCTGCGAGAGACAGGTGCAGCAAGGCCACCTGACGTGCGACAATGTTGAGCACGTGAAGATAGAACAGTTGCACCAGGATAAAGGACAATCACGCTTCCAACTCCATGACCGTCTTCAGCGTGCCCACACTGTCCATTCGACTGCCCATGCATCAGAGTCCAATTCATGAGCACTTTCGCAGCTTACTGCTGATGAGAATGACAATGAAGAATTCATTGTCCACCCGAGCGGTCATATCACTGCTGATGCTCATCTCGAAAGTGACTCGGAAGCTGCTGAACAAGAACAACCATCAGCCAACATGAGGAAAATCCGTGCAAAGTTTATGCACTCCAGAACGCACAACAAGCAGCTTGCTGTTGCACTGTGTGGAATGATACTTGGACGGGAAACAATGTTTGGGGCAGAGGGTGTAGCGAGTGTCGCGGTAGGGCCCAATCCCATCTCACCTCATGGTTTGCTCACATATATGATTGTTGCATCAGGAATTTCTCAAGCGGACCTTTTGCATCGAGGCCATCAAACCAGACCATATTTTCTTCAACAACAACTGCTCCCTCATGCAACATGTCAAGTCAGACTCTTATTTCAACAATATTGGCCTCACCGTCGACGTGTTTCATTTCAAATCAAAGCATAAAGAAACACATACTTTTTGTCAAGAGCACTGCAACCCCACCACGTTTCCTGACCTGATCAGCGAAGACGGGGGTTGGTTTCTCAATTCATCGGTGGTGGAGCAGGTCAACATTTGGATCGGTGGCTATCACACCATTTACAGGGAGATGCTGGTCAATAAGTATGATTTTTTTCTGGATGAGATGATATTGTGTCGCAACTGTGTAACAAGGGCTAAGCTCGAAGCTCAAGGTTGCCGCCCAAGCAATTGGCCTATTTAGTAGCTGCACTGTCTGCGCATGTGTCTGTTGTGTATCGCCATCTCAATAAAACTGTTGTTTTCAAGTTGTGCTCTTATTAGAACTGTCTGTTGCTGATCTGCCCTTTCGTGTTGTCGTGCCAGTGGATGCGCTGGTGAGATGTGTTCCATCCTCACATTGTCCAAGTCATGCACAGGTAGATAACTATTGTAAATCAAGTAGAAATAGGACTAGTTGGACAAAACGAGGGTAGAAGAATCATGCTACAAGTGAGATAAAGAGTGCCTACAATGATTCGACAGTATCGCCCTTGCCTTTGATCTCTTTGTGAACAAACATTGACCAGCGACCACACTGCCATGTATGTCCATATCCAATGTATTCTTTCCGCACCAACAAGCTGACACTTTGCCAGTGGCGACGGTGATCATAGAAAGTAGATTTGATGAACTTCGTATGAAAGCAATCTTAAAGATTTTCTGATGATGTAGTAGACAGTGACATTTGTGTCTTGTGTAAATGAGTCGTGGATGAAAGAAATGAGAGGGATGGTGATGAGGACTGAGCTCAAGCGAGGGCGTAAGGCAGCATGTTGTGACTTACAATAGCAGGCCAGGTGGACACTGGGTGCTTATGCTGGCAGGAAGGAAGTTGTGAAGGGGACGGCGGAGAAGAGTCATCCCAGCTGGTGGCCCACCGCCACCTTTCACACCTCCTCGAGCAGACCACACTATAGTAGTAGTGTATCAGTTAAATCGACACTGGCAAGAGAAAGTTAGAAGGACTTACGAGTGTATACCATCACCCAAGGTTGGCACCTGCCACCATCGAGTGACACCAAGTCATCTGTTGGGAACACCCGAAGCACATGCGATCATATGGCAGTTTGTCTTGATAAAGCCAGGGCGAAGATACTGGATTGTCTTTGCAAGGGGGCGGCAAAGGTGGCGGCAAAGGTAGAACTTGAAGGTTGGACTATGACACTGCGTGCACCACAAAGTGGATCAAGAAATGATTTCAGACCACTTTCTGGCCATTGAGACTCATCGTCAATGTTGAAGATTGTGGAATAGATAGAACACGCAAATGATATCTGCAGTGAGGGGAGGGGTTTTGTAACCAGTGAGCAAAGAATATGTATTAATTGGTTTATGAGGTCACTGTCTAGGGGGGGTGGTAATTGATCAAGCATTGACAAAGCATTAACAAATCATGACCAAGCACACTAACCAAAACTAACAAAGCAGGAATCCTAACCAGATACCATAAGTGCTTCTATTTCATCTGCAAGATGAAGGGAACTGACAGACAGTCCTTCATTAATTCATTGGCAGCAGAATTGATCGCTTTATCATCAAAGTTCATGACAGTGAACTTCAACATTCAGATGTTCAATCTCTTCTCGCGCCATACTACTTCAAGTTTGAAGTATTTCATTGCCATTTCGTGGTTTGTTGATTTAGCCCAAGCCTTGGAAAGAAGATCAGCACTAGAATATTTGAGGAGTGTGAAATCTTCATATGTCGCATAACCAATAACCTGTGTATAGTTGAGCTTTGGGTCAAGCGGATCACTGATGTGGCACCAATCTATTATAGTGAGTGTTCCAAAAAAGTTTTGCAAAAACTTTGAATTTTTGAGTGAAGTGTAGACCATTATATAATTACAAATTCCCACACTTGACATTGAAAACAAATTTATTTGTATTTAGTTGTTCCTCCCCATACTACTACTATATAAACAACTTGGTCAAAGATTTGCCATGTTGAGGGAGGTTTGGTTATGCACCTGGGAAAGAAAGTCAGTTGTGGGTATGTGAGATGGGGACGTGAGGGACCAGCCTGTAGGAGTGGAACTCAAATATGCTCACTGGGACCTTTGAAAGTGGGTTGTGTCAAGGGAAGTTTGGTGAAAGGCACCTGGGGTCACCTATGGATAGCATGGTAGTAATGGTAAGTTGCTGCATAAACATTACAGTACTTCCACCTCATGTATTCATTAATGATGTTCATCTTTCTTCTTCTTTTCTCAATAAAATACAAAAAGAAACAAAAAATACTAGTCTCAACGGACTACCGGAATACCGGTTAGATAACAATCTTGTACTAAATTTACAAAACAAAGTCTTTGTTCCTCCTTCTTTACGTACTTCTCTCATTACCATCCATCTGTCATGACTCGCCAATTGCCGGACATGGCGGTCCACAATGGACTTACATGCTGGTAGCCTGGCAATTTGCTTAGCCAGCCATGTGAAAAGATATTTATGATTATGTAGACTGGTATCAGGTGTGCACCCTCATGAAGGGATCATCAAAGCCGCCGGCCGGAAAGCTTATGCCATTACCGGTACCAACCGGTCCTTGGGAAGACATTTCGGTAGATTTTATTTTGGGTTTCCCTCTGGTTAACAGATTTGACCATGTTTGTGTAATAGTAGACCACTTCTCAAAAGAAGTGATTTTCATTCCTTGTTCTAAATCTATTTCTTCTCTTCAGTTAGCTATATTGTTTAGAGACAATGTATAGTGTTGGCAGCAGACTACTGAAATCAGTGGTTTCAGACCGGGGACCCCAATTCTCCTCAGCATTTACCAAAGAGCTCTATAAGATGCTAGGCATCGAACAGAAACTTTCCACCGCCTATCACCCACAGACCAATGGACAAACTGAACAGGTCAATCGAGATCTGGCCAGTTACCTCCGAGCATATTGTGCAAAGGAACAGGATTGCTGGGTCAATTTTCTGAAAATCGTGGAGTTCCAGCATAACAACTCAGTCACACGAGCAACTGGCAGCATACCATTCAGTTACACGGAACTACATGCCGCATATGGGATTCAAAATCTCAAAGTCAGACTTGGAGGTGGCGATGTTTGTACAAGAAGCCAGGAAAGCTCACAAGCTTGTCGAACAAGCATTAGTAGTAAATGCTGAACATATGAAGGTGGCGGCGGACTCCAAATGGAGCAAGGCTCTGCCGGAGACTATGCGATCGCAGATCAGGTCTGGCTATGTACTGACCATCTCAATCTTTCCTGCAACTTGAAAAACTCACGCAAAAGTGGATCGGACCATACAAGATTCTGGAATCTCGAGGCAATACAGTGAAGCTAAAACTGCCCAAAAGAGTTAAATGCTCACTGACGGTCAACATATCCCACATGAAGAAATTCCTGGACACCCTTCCCGGACAACCAGTTGTCATCAGACCAGACCCAGTCCTCATCAATGAAGAAGGTGTTTTGGAATGGGAAGTCGAGTCGATCTTGGAATCACGAGTAAAAAGGAGAAAATTGGAGTACCTGATGAAGTGGAAGGGATTTGATTTCACTGATGTGACATGGCAAACTGCGGACAATGTCAGTAACGCCAAGACCACCATCGCAGACTTTCACCGGTTGAACCCATCTGCTCCAAGAAAAATTTGGGGCCTCCCTCTCCTTGATGGAGTTTCATGCATTATTTTTTTCAGAGAATCCGGCGTGTCTGGAATCCACTGTACGTAGAATAGTCTGCTTGTATAAATACTCAAGTTGGTCAGCTTTGACCTCTTGAGCTTATTGCCAAAGTCCTTTGCTTTTCACCTTATTCTTCTCATCTTTCCAAGTGTCTGAGTTAACCCCAAGTGGAGTCCGATAGTCCGCCGATATCGGTTTACTTCACCTTCGACCAGACCACACACAGGCCACTACAGTCACAAAGCTGCCAAGGAAAGGCAAAATCTCCAGGGATGTCCACTACAAGGTCTCCACTGCCTGCCAAAGGGCCAGGTGCATCAATAAAGGTGCTAGCCAAGAACTCACAGGTGTTCAATCGCAGGAATGGAAGTTGCCATCATCCAAAAGAAAGGCAAACCTGCTGTGATGACAGGTGCAGCTGAACTTCAAGCCTCAGCCTGCCATTATGCCGCAGTTCGGTTCAGTTAGGCCCCTTCAACTGGACCACAGGCCACTGCTGCAAAAACCCACGGTCGCAAAGCTGCCAAGGAAAGGTGAAATCTCCGGAGATGTCCACTGCAGGGGCCATGATGCTGCAGTTCAGTTCAGCCCACCTCGGCTAAGTCATTGATGGCCAAGGCTACTATCTCTTCGATAAGTGACCATCTCAGTTACAGCTTATATAATCAGTCGGCAGCCGAAGCTCAGTTCTGTCAGGTTAGCTAATTCATTGACTATAGTTATAGCCAACTCATGGCCGGTCAAATGCCGGAGGGCAATTGGCTTCTATCATCTCCTCAGCTTTCAGATAGAGGAGGAGGATGGATTCAGACCTGCTCCAATTGACCAACAACTCATTCGGATGACAATTGAGATGGGCTTTATTTTCCAGTCTTTAGCATCATTGTCTCACCTATGTGATTGGTGCCAGGAAATGAAGAGTCTCTCATACTGGGAATCATGGAATCTATCAGTCAGAACAGAGCCATTTTAGAGAAAAAAATCAGGAAGGAGCTTCTTACCCATTCTGAGGCCGTTTTCCTCATCATGGTCCAGGTCAGAGAGTTTTAGATGTACAACGGGCCAAAGGAGAACTAAGAAGTGTGGAATTTGTTCTACAAGGATGGGTATTGTCAAAAGGCTCCTGAATTACTCGCCCTCTGAAGGCAACCTAGATCCTAACGGACTATGGCACCTCGACAATCACAAAGACACTTAGAGAGGGGAATGTATAGGATGGAGGGAATCCAACCAGAACAAGACTGGCTTGTTCGGTTGCTGCATTCAAGTATTTATACTAATTACATGTGTGCACAGACCAGCTTAGGGCCGGTCTGGATAAGCTGT
>JBBPNG010000310.1:0-27250 GCA_038091095.1 Leccinum incarnatum
TAAAAATAGATATAATTACAAAAACCAAAAACATCGAAGTAGCAGCACTCTTAGATAGCGGAGCAAATGGAGTTTTTATAGATACAAAATGGGCTAAGGCCCAACGCATACCCCTGAAACCCCTCGAGCTCGTCATTCCGGTTTACAATGTAGACGGAACGATCAACTCAGCTGGAGGAATAGCCTATACGGCAGACCTAATCATGGATTTCCAAGGGCATCGCGAGAAAATCACAGCCGATGTGACCGACCTGGGACGCAATCAAATGATCCTGGGATACACCTGGCTACGCGAACATAACCCCCTAATCGATTGGGTACAAGGAACAGTCAAACTAAATCAATGTCCCACCTCCTGCATCAGCAAACCGGCCTCTCAACTTAGCCGAGCCGACAGCTTCCCAGCACACTCTAGGCGAGATACAATCTGTCCCATTCTGGGACAGGGTGTCAGGGTCTGTTGACCTCCGAACTCAAACTCAGCAGTGCCAAGCCTTATGTCACATTCTCTGTCAATGCTGTCTCCACCTGTCACAATTGGAGACAACTGTTTATTGACCACGCGTACTACTTGGAGCACGCATACATGTACGGAGTCCCCGTCCGAATTAGCGCTATGTCACGAGACCTTCACATGTCACCATATGGGAACGAGTTGCATAAATAAGATTGTTACTATATAGACGTCAATGATATTACCCGTTTCCCAAATGCATGGGGCAGAACTTCCGAGTTCGCACCTTTCAATGGGTGGCACACCGAACCTTCGGTGAATCCATCGGTGCCGTTCACCGGGGTGCCCGGTCCTTGGTACAAAAGCTGCTCAGCTTGAGGTCAGCCCGAGACGTTCCGAACAATGCATGAATGAGATTTGCCTGCACGTCCTCCGGGCGCGGAATGTGCGGCATGCCTGCAAACGAGAGTTCCGCAAACAGAACAAAAAAAAAAAAACGGAAGCCCAGAGAACACACCGACAGTGAGGCAAAACATGATGTCCTCGTTATCGATGCTTCCGTGTTCCTTGACCCATCTGCCAACAGAATCCTCGCGACTCGGAGCCTGTGGAACATATTTTCCGCTGGGCCACATCCTTCCTCCTAATGACCCCTCCTCATCCCTCACGATCTAGAGGGCCTTGTACCCAAACGAAGCACGATGGACGATCCACAAATCGTTCCTGGCCATGAGTGGAAGCAGACCTCCTTTCATCGTCACCTGGTATGAAGCCGGCTAGCCGGAGCAACAGTGTGTCCTTTCAGGTTCAAGTGTGTGATCTCCACATCAGCGCTCAGTGGTCCAGTCGAAGTCGCGCACGCCGTCTTCAACTTGATCCATAAGAGCACGCTTCTTGAACACGAAAGTGATTGCTCGCAAAGTTCTCTTTTGAACCCGTCGCCGCCTCGACTGAGACGATGTTGGATTCAGTCACCGAGTTGCGGATGCCCTCGAACATCGCCGTCAACGCGGCACGAGAAAGGTGTCAGCGCGTGTGCTTGTTTATGCTTTGTGCAACAAGAGCTCCGTGAGGATTCGGTTCGTAAGGACCAGCATTAGCGGACCAGTCGAAGTCGCGCGCACCGTCTTCAACTTGATCTATAAGAGCACGCTTCTTGACATGGAAGCGATTGCCCGCAAAGTGCTTTTTTAAGCCCGTCGCCGCCTCGACTGGGCCAATGTTGGATTCAATCACTGAGTTGCGGATGCCGCCGAGCATCACCGTCGACGTGGCACGAGGAAAGGTGTCGGCGCGTGTGCTCATTTACGCTTTGTGCAACAACAGCTCCGTGAGGATTCGGTTCGTTAGGACCAGCATTGCGAACTTGTAAAAGACCACACTAGGCCTGGTCTCAAGCTCGATGTTGCCCATAGAAGAAACAGGACGCTTACAAATATGCGTCCTTCACTTCTGCTATTCGAGCGTATTTCCGATCACCTCGAAGGACACGCTTGACATCTTGGCGCGGCTCATAGCTCGAGTTGGTGTACTCCATCCGATCCGGATGGAAATCAAAAGGGGCGAGTCGTGAGGGCATTGTCGTTCATGATTAGATCTGGCAAACCACTCGGTCGAGAGCGAGAGGGGCCCAGTGGTTTCGACACTGTGCAGGTAGGGCACTCAGAGGCTCAAAGAAGGATGACTGAGTGAGCTGCGGCACCGCCAACATCCCCGTCACATTGCCATTATCCGTCGACATCGCGTTGTTGCGTCTGCTGGCAACCGAATGTCTGTGTTGTCCGTCCTTGTGCCGCCGGCATTGAGTCTTCTCATCTCTCAGCGACTGAGATTCTTCGTCGAGGGGATTGGGTTGTCGCTCCGGTGAGATGATGTTGGATAGCTTAACCTGTTTGCCCCTCTTGACAGAATTATGGCGGCGAGGTCGTAGTGGACTTGAACTACGGACATTGTCATCAATGACCACGAACAATCTATAAGAACAGCATGGAAAGAAGAAGACATACTTGTCTAAGCTGTCATTGTCGTTGCGCGCCGGTCACAATCCCGATCCCGATCCCTTTCGTTTCATTGTCGCTGCCGGTTCTGCTGTCCTTTCATTTTTCCTGGTCCACCCCGCGCCCACATTGGTTGCGTCAGTCTGCATGATGCCGATTAGGCCTAGGTTCCCAAGGGTATCGCCGCGTTGTTGCGTTGTTGTCCTCGCAGTGTCAGTCAGGGTGGGAGAAACCGAGCGGCGTCGAGCAAGTGGGAGGGCTTAGAAGTTTCGGAAGGCGAGAGTATGTAAGCCGTCGACGTGCTGTCGCACCGTCGAAATGGCACGGGTGGTCACTGGTAACGGTATCATAGCGTCCGTTTGGACACGCCGATTGAGGGGTTGAATAAGTGAGGGCAGACCAGCACGCGTGAGGGACAGGACTCTGTACAGGAGGTGACTCAGGGCGTGTGCACGCGCATCTAGGAAAAAGCGAGAAAGGGTGGGTGGTCAATGCATAAACTGCGCTTATATTGATCAGCACTTACAACAGAGAGCATCGAGGGAGAGGTGGTGGTCGACATGTTTATCTGTACTCTTGTGCTCCAACATAGCAACTCTGGATCGGATGAAGGGGGATAATTTGACCTAGTATCAGGCAGGTCCATCATCCAAATAGTCAGCCGCGCTGAGCTGTCTGTCGCAGAGCTCGGAGAACGTAAACCTGGCGATACGAGAGGTGGAGAGGGGGATGTGGAGGGAACGACCAAAGGTAGACAGGGCACGGTTGGCGACGACAGGATCTGTGTTTATGTCGGACGAGGAAGGAGGGGACGCGAGCGAGTCGAATATCTTGTTGATCTCTGCTTCGTTCTCTGGTGTAAGGGTGGAGATACACTTGCGAGAGCGCACGGGGTATGCGTCGATAGTCTGTAAGACGAGCGTCGTCGCTGGAAAAAAGGGTTTACCAAGTGATCGGAAGGACGGACCTGTTCCGGAGTCGAGATCGGTGACTTGGGGTGAGTCTTGAGAAGGTCTATGGTCGGTACGACGCTAGAGCGCTGTATTCAAGTTCCGTTCTTGTATAAATCATCTGGATGTCGACTGGGAATGTGAGGAAGGACGACGACGGATGAAAGTGAAGACCTGACTTGCTTGTGATGACGCAGACGACCCCGTGTTTCAAGAGACGGTCGAAGAGTCTCCTAAGAATCATGGCGTCTGCAATGTCTGTGACCCGGAACTCGTCGAAACAAGGGACGTAGGCCTCGCGTGCAAGATCGCGAGCGGCGGGGGCGATAGAGTCACCGCCGTCGCCTCCACTGACGTTCGCGCCACCCCCACCACCGATGAGGTCCATGGCGAGCTTGGCAGCGTGGACGCGCGTGTGTACGTCGATCATGAAAGGCGTGGAAATGGACGCGGCGTTTGCGTGTGATGGAGGGTGGGAGGGAGTTGAAGAAGAGGTCCATGAGCATGGTCTTGCCCGTGCCGACGTCTGCGTAGAGGTAGAGGCCCTTGGGTGCATCTGGCGGTACGGATTCTAGTTCTGCAGGGGAGAAGAGGCGAGAGCATATGGAGGACGAAGGGGGCACGGACGAGGGAACGTGCGGTGGGTAGGCGAGTAGCTTAGAGTGGAAGGACTGGAGACGCTGTATGATGCGGAGTCGGTGTGTATCTGGACGGAGCACACCGTCGGATACGAGAGAGTTGTAGTGGATCCGGAGTAGTGGCGAAGAGGACGAGGAGGTGGTGGTGGGCAGCGGTGACTGTGTGAGCGGGGGGTCGACGAGGACGGTGCGAGAGAGCGTCGCTGTCTGAGACTGTCTCGCCGGGGGGACATGAACAGCGCGGATCTTAGTAGTTGGCACACGGCGGAGTGCTCTGAAGTTAGTTGTTACAAGAGATCATCGATCATCGATCACCCACCAAATATCCCACGGACTATGGAAGGCTACCTCCTCCTCCTCCTCGCCGACTCAAATCTGCCAACTGGCTCGTTCATCGCATCCTCTGGTCTCGAGTCATATACCACCCACGGCTTCTAGTTCTGCAGGGGAGAAGAGGCGAGAGAATATGGAGGACGAAGGGGGCACGGACCTCGGCGCCCCATCACAAACGAATTTCTCACGATACAGCTTGTCAACAAAGATACTCGGCATCGGCCGAAGTCACGAGAATTTCATGTTAGCTCGCGAACAAACTGTGGCCCATCACAATCGCCCTCAAGTTTTTCTCCTTAGTTAGAGTACATACTTAGCCATCTGGCATAATTTTTTCAGGACCGTAGAAAGATCCAAAGGTGTTTAAATGTTATGTTTTAAATACAAAGTTAGTTCGCACTACCGGTGTAATGATAGTACTCTTTGAACATTATCTTGAGCCTGAGAGCGAAGGAGATTAGTTACTAGTTACTAGGGCTTATCATAGGTACATGTGGTACGGTTCGGTATTCGCCTACTACCCATGCCAAACTCGTCACTCGTAACCACGGGTATGGATATGTACTGGTGAAGCAGGAGGTGAACGACGACGACACGTCATGGCATGACGCTCGCCACGTCGTGCTATAGCACGTCGTCATTGTTGGCATCCTTGCTGCCGTTCATCATTGTGTGGGGTCACGCTGGCACGCCGTCGGCGTTGTGTTGGCGTCGTCGGTGCCGTTATCGCGTCCGTCCTCGTCCTCTGTGTCCGGTGTCATTGCATCACCGCAATGTGGTGGCGGACCGGATGGGAGCTATGCTATCCGTTAGTTATGCATTGGCGCAAGAATACCCTCACACGATCATCGATCATCCTTGCTCAATCCGTCATAGGCCGTCTTTCATTTCCGGTCTCGCACGAACACATCTGCTCCTACACGCACAACAAGTTCAATTAACTGCAAGTCTCTCCGGCGTGTTGCCTCGTGTAAAAGCGAGGATCCGGTCCTGTCGTCGAGATAAGAAAGATCGACTCCCTTGGCGCACGGTAATTCCAGTAGGAATATGAGGGCTTGGCTTGGTTGGTTGGTCAAAGGGGTGAGTGCATATGAGTGCAGTAGCGATCTGTATGATGCACTTAGGAAGGATCGCGAATCTGGGGTAGATGAGGTACAAGGCGAAGGCTTGTGCAGGAAACTCACCATTCAGGACCTGGATAGCTTCCCTCCCCTTCGCAACATCTTTGCATGTGCGTCCGTAGCTATCGCGGAGGGTGTCATCTATCCCCGGCTGATCGAGGAGGAGAGAGACACGTTGAACTGCGGTGCGCCCTAGCGACATCGCGAGGTGGAGGGCAGTAGTACCGCTCCCGGGTGGATGTATCTCGTTTGGTGAAATGGCTCTGTGTGACAAGAGGAGCTGTATAGTCTCCACTGCAGACGAATCCGTCAGACGAAGAAACACTTGCCGGACACGGGACACACACCAGAAGCACAGTGGATCCCGAGGTGCAAAGCTGCGTCACCCGTGTTTAGTCTTCCCCACGTCGCCGTCACGGTCTCCGTCGTCTCCGACGTCTCTTCGCCGAGTCCTCGTCCTCGTCTTCGCCGTTGACGACGCATCGTTGTCGTTGTCGGTCGACGTTGTGTGTGAGGGAGCAGGATGAGGGGGCGTGCGTGCGTTGTTGTTGTCGAGAGGTGGCGCGTGAGGAACAGGATGCAGTGTTGTCGCCGCTCTCGTCCTCGTCGCATGACTCGCATCCCGGGCTTACAAAGTAGTACTACATTTTGACCACCCTCTCAATGTAGTTACCTAATTAGCTTGTCACAATATTTAATTATGTCAAGCTAACTAGGCTCGATAGCCATTTTCCCACTCCCTATGATAAGCGACTGGAATTTCCCAATCCGGTAAAGGCCACCAACGTCGCTGGCGGGCGCTGGCTGTGCTCTCATCCCGCCAACCACCCGCCACATGTCCATATTTGGACACATAGGTACAATATCCCCTCCCCTCTCCTTTTTTCCTTTACCACTCGTTCCCCTACCATTAATTATTAGTTTTATGTTTGTGATAGTATTATAGCATACCCTACATGAGTTTCTGACCGCTTGAACCATGATATTAGGCTCGATGTATATGTAGTTATGTAGATATAAGCAGAAAATCCAAACAGCGATCGCAATGGCTACTGTCCGGGTCCAGGACCGCCCGGAGGGCTTCAAAGTAGTACTACATTTTGACATATGTACAAAGTAATACTACATTTTGACATATGTACACATCTACGAAGGCGACCCGCAGGTATGCTGGAACTACATGAGATCAACGTCGATCGAAGAGTGAAATGATGGTTGCTCTACGATAAGATATTTATTAACTGCGCGATACGACAGGAATTTGAAACATATCGAAACATACCAGATGTAAATAACGAATGACGCTCCTGCATTGCGCACTCAGAGGCGGCAGTCTGCCCACTTTTCCGAATCATAAGGCGAACCTGCCCAACGAAGCGATCCGCGGCACGCAGATCATCCTGTGACCTTTCTAACACTAAGCGGTTATATTGGAGGACCAGGGTGTTGCGGTGAATAATCTGATGGGCGAGAGTGTTGCGTGCAAGGAGAATACTACGATCGGCTCGAGCCGACTCCAGTAAGAGGTAAGCTTCCTGGGAATCGCGCGGACAAGGAACGACATGGATGCCATTGGTTTCCTAAGTAATCATCAGACTGGGTGGGTCGTAACAAGGAGCTCGGAGCTTACATTGTGTGGTAAATTACTGTCTCCAGCGTCCTCGCTTTCGTTGAGGCTTTGAGAGTTATCCTCATCATGCATGAGTGAGCGATCCAGACTTCGATGGGGTGGATGGATACCGGAGCCAGCGGGTGTATGTTGCTGTTGGACCGTGCCGGCGTCCGGGGCGATTGGTGACGTGGGGTAGTACGTGGGAGTTATGGTATGGTGATCGAGGGTCAGAAAAGGCGATAGATGAAAAAAATTATCAGATACACCGGCAGGTCGAGGCTGAGGGGGCGGGATGTTTGGAGTCTCCGTTCGCAAAGACGGCAGTCTGGTGTTCATAATACCGATAGTCGAGGAAAACGATGACAAAGGTTATTACATACGCCAAGATTTTCGTTTGAATTCAGTTACCAGGTATGTACGTACCTGCCGTCCAGCCATTCATCTTTTCTGTCAAGCTCGATGCCCGCGGCAAGAAAAATCCGCGGAAGACTTAAGAACATCAGTTGTCCCCGATGTGGAAAAAAGTTTTGTTCTGAATCTAACGTCCTTAGACACATGAATCAACCAATGGGGATCTGCTACGCAGCCAGCTGGTATCAGGACCACTCGAATCTTTTCAACGTTGAGTCCTCTCAAGATGTCCCCACCGCTCCTGACTTTGTCACATCCGACCCGTATCACATCCCCGCTGACTCAGATGTTCAACCGGATGCCGACTCAATGGGCCGTGAGGACTCGGAGTCGGGACACACCGGAATAGACTCTGGCTACACAGGCACACCGCAAACGTTCACGGAGGTCTTCCCGGGTTCTAGCGCGTCATATCCTGGCGGCGCTACGTTTATGGATATCTTCGGGCAAGATAGGTACGCCGAGGAACGGAAAAAGAACAGGTTTTACCCATTCGCGTCTGAAGGAGAATGGCAGTTCTCGTCATGGTGCCTACGCTCTGGATTGAGCATGGCTGCCATCAACTCCTTGTTATCGCTGAGTATCGTAAGTCATTAATTTTTTTCACTTCGACTGACGTCTGATTATTCAAAGGTGAAGCGTCTCTCGCTTTCGTATCGGACTGCAAAGGAGCTTCGTTCGCGTATAGAGGCTCTTCCGTCGGGACCGCCATGGTTGTGCAAGCGGATGGACACTGAGGCTCCCACCAAACAACCTATTCGTCTCTTCTATCGCCCAGTCCTTGACTGCGTACAGTCTCTTCTGAGCCACCCTTTACTCGCTCCGCACATCTCCTTCCACCCGCGAAGAGTTTGGACTTCAGCCGCTCGGATCTGTCGCGTGTATGAAGACTGGTTGAGTGGGGATCGTGCATGGGAGATTCAGGTGCGCAATATTACTTACTCTTGGCCACCACCTGAGTTGTATTCACCCGGAATTTCAGGATGCTCTTCCTCCTGGGGCAACAGTACTAGGCATTGTCTTGTCCTCTGACAAGACAAATATCTCGGTGATGAGTGGGAATCGCATGGCGTACCCACTCCTTATCAGTCTTGCTAATATCTGTCCAGAGATCCGATCCAAAATTTCCCTTCATACGTATTTACTCCTGGCCCTCCTTCCAATCGCGAAGTTCACGCACAAACATTCTCGTACTCGGGGTCTACTGCACGATAGACTCATCCATCGTGCGTTAGATGAAGTCTTAGCACCCGTGAAGACGGCGGCACGTGTCGGCATCATGATGAACGATCCGGTCGGGAATATAAGGTACTGCTATACTCCTCTAGCAGCCTACATTGCCGACACGCCGGAACTATCCCTAATGGCGGCCACGAATCCCAAAGCATCCCCATTCACGACAGCAACGTCCGAGAACTTCGGCGACTCTATCCTTCATCCTCCACGTCTTGGTTCATCCACCCTGTTGGCGATTCAGCAAGCAACGGACAAGTGCTCTCCACAGGACTATCAAACGTTTCTTAGGACCGTCAAGGTATTACATTTGAACGGCGTCGTTGAGCCGTTCTGGGCAGACTGGCCGTTATCTTGTCCCTCGCAATTCCTTCATCCAGAAACCCTTCACCACTTTCACCGATTCTCTTGGGATCACGAGGTCAAATGGTGCGTCGAAGTCGTCACGGCTGCGGAAATCGATTTCCGTTTCTCCCTCCTGCAACCCATGGTAGGGTATCGCGGATTTCCGGATGGCATTTCAAGACTCAAGCAGGTCACTGGGCGCGACCATCGTGCGGTTCAACGCTATCTCATCGGCGTCATTGCGGGTGCCGTTCCTCGCCGGTTTCTCGCTGCAGTCCGTGCGCTGCACGACTTCCGATATCTTGCGCAGGCACCCGTCTTTTCTGACCATTCCCTCGATAGGCTAGCGGACGAACTCAATCTATTCCATGACAACAAAGACGCGATCGTACAAGCCGGCGGTCGAGACAATGATTCATGGGCAATACCTAAATTGGAACTTCTTCAAAGTGTAGTTTCAAGTATTCGTCGCTCCGGTCCCGTGATGCAGTGGTCAGCTGATGCTACCGAGCACGCTCACGTGCAGGAGATCAAGATCCCTGCTCGACTCAGTAACAACCAAAATTACTACGAGCAAATCGCCCGGCACCTCGATCGATCAGATAAATGTTTTCGTTTTGACATCGCAATGTACTTCCAATCTCGACGCGATAATGTTGGCCTCCAAGAGGATGATGCCGACTTCGACCGGGAGGATGAGTTTGATGCCGGAATCGACTCCGAGGTGCCTTCTCTTCAAGATCACATGAACATATCCCCTCGGATCGTCAATTACTTTGCCGTCGCTGAGGCTCTTTCACGCGGTGCCCTCCCAAACGCCCCGAAGCCCCATCGCACCTTTTCGACCTCAACCACGGCTTTCCATATCGCAAACAAACCCACTCTTAGCACGACTATTGACGAAGCGGCTACTTTATATGGCATCCCCGACCTCCGTCCTGCACTCTGCGAATTTTTGCAGCGTGTCCAGAACCGTACGGATTATCATGTTTCAGGTCTCCGGACTGCGGATCACCATCCGCTGCCTTTCGATCGCATTCAAATATGGTATAAATTACGCCTACAGCAATTCCTATACCACGACGGGAACAATGTGGACTCTCCGCAAACCGTACGCGCATACCCCCCCTCTGGCGATCACCCACACGGGCTCTATGACGCCGTTATTATGAGTCCCGGCCCCGAAAGCGATTGGCCCCGGAACGGTATTGAAGGTATGATTATTACATTACTATCACGTTGTGTATCGTACTAAGGACCATCGATAGGTCACTTTGTTGTCCAACTTAGACTCATCTTCCGTCCAATCAATACCGACTACTTTGTCGCTTACGTTCAACGCTTCAATGCAAGTACCGTCCGTTCAGAAACCACGGGGATGCGTTTGCTTAAACGGGCGATTAAACCAAATGGAACTCGCATCGGGGATGTGGTTCCTGTAACACACATACAATCTGCCGCTCATCTTATCCCAGACTTCAGCAAGGAAGCGCATCCTCGGTTGACGCGAAATAGTAGCTACGAGTTATCGAATAACTTTTGGCTCAACAAGTATTGGAACAAAGAATTCCACTATGCTTTAGGCTCTATGTAGTCGCTAGTATGTAGTCGCTTGTATCTATTTGTATGAGACCTTGATGCCAACTAATGTACGAGACTTACGAGTACGAGGCGATCAACTAATGTACGAGACCTGACCTCGAGGCGATCGATTAATTGATTATCGTTGATAATCGTTATCGTTACGTGTCCGCGGCACCTCAAACTCATCCCACCACCATCCCGACCATCCTCATAACACGCAGCGATACGAACATGCAACGGGTAATTATACTTATCCTTAGTAACTCACTGTCTTGAAACTTTTCTGACATGATTACTAAGCACAATACGCCACTCTTCCTATGCGCAGTGGGTTGCTCGCCCTTGCTCAGATGTGCTGACGGTGAGCATAAGTACGTCGACAGTTAGCTTCAATACCACCTCAAATCCGCCAAAGAGCGGACACACACCATTCATCTATGGATGCCAAGGTCGTGGAAGACACAGCGCCCGTCCGCTGGTCACTTGACGAGGAGCAGACAAAGAGCTTCCTCGTCAAACTTTTCCCCGACGAGAGATTGTTCCCGAATTCAGATGTCGCCGCCGGAGCTCGAAGTATCAAGTCGCTTCTCGGCATTATGGAGGAGCTACTTCAACGCGAAAATGGCAGCTGGAAATACTACCCGGATCCCTCCAAAACCGGGGCGGACAAGTGGGAGGAGGAAATAGCCGAATTTTTTAATGATATAATCCGGCACACTCCAAACTACATGTGCACGAGGTGAGTCAACTTGGTAATCCCCGTTCAGGTTTTCGGCTAATTTTATGTCAGACAATGGACTGGAAAGGCAGCGAACAGATCTATGGATGGTTTGAACGCTACGATCCGAAAGCCTGATCTCCTCCTTTGCGAGGAGGGCGTAATCAAGAAGCGGACTGCGGAAAAGGAGAGATTCAACATGAGTACCGACGTCTACGCATTGGGCGAATTGAAACAGAAATACACCGAAGAATACAAGAATCAAGCCTACCGCGAACTCGCGGACAAGGTCGCTCTCTTACTCGAAGTCCAGGACGGGCGCTATGCAACGCCTGGCATCGCGCTGGTGGGCACTCGCGTCATCTTCAATCTCTTCGACAGAGGCGGCTCCATCACCACCTATCCCCTCGACATCCACCAATTTCCCGAAGAATTCCTTCGGATCCTTCTGGGGATCACGTTCGCTGACGGGTCCATGTTCGGTTTCGACACCACCATCTGTTCCACCGACAACGGTCAGAAAGGAATCCAGATCGTCCAGAAAGGCAAAGAACGCACAATTTTCGTCGACACACTCCTCTTTTTCTCCGGGGCATTGCATGGTCGAGGTACGACCGTGTGGAGCGGCACGAGTACCGTCGACGGTGTGCTACAAGAAGAAGTCGTCAAAGATACCTGGGTAGACCCGCTGCGAAGGTACACTGAAGGCAGAGTCTTGAAGATATTGGAGGCGGCCAAAGTGAAAGGCGTACCGAAGCTACTGCATGAACAGCAAGTTCAAACCGAACACCCCGTCACACGGCAAATATTGAACAATTCGACTCACATCCTTCGCACCCTTATCCGCGCCACAAACAAAGAACCCCCCTACAATCTGCGCGTCTTGTCTCGCCTGGTCTCAAAACCCAGAGGGTTCCCCATCTTCGAATTCGAGTCACTTGCTGAACTGCTCGTTGCCCTGATCGATTGCCTCAGTGGTGAGTTCAAGCTTA
Organism: Leccinum incarnatum; assembly: GCA_038091095.1. Taxonomy (NCBI): domain Eukaryota; kingdom Fungi; phylum Basidiomycota; class Agaricomycetes; order Boletales; family Boletaceae; genus Leccinum; species Leccinum incarnatum. The sequence continues at coordinate 12,389 of JBBPNG010000310.1, forward strand.
ATCCATGTGCGGCACGGACTTACACCTAGCAGCCCATCGGGACGCTCATCACATAGCGCGTATTCTCCATCGAGACATCAGTCTCTTCAATCTATTCCTCGTCCTAGCGAAGTACAGCGGCCTCGATGTGGCCTTTTTAGATCAGATACTTCAAGAACCCGAGCGTACCCAACTTCAAGAAAAAATACGTGCACTCCCTCGTCGTGGGCTCTTGGGTGATTGGGGATATGGTGTCCCGACGGCCGATTTGCTTCCCTCTTCAAGCCCCGTTCCTGGAATTCGTGTCGCGGGTCAAGCCAACGTATTCGCTCGGAAGGACTTGCGTGATACGCACAATGTTGTTATCCCTGTGGCCGACCAACCCCTCCCAGAGGATGCGAGCGGGTCTGTCGACGCAAGCCCGCTTCAACGCACTGTGAGTATTCTGTGACATGCTCGTGCTTCATTGATCTGATATGTTCCAGGGAACTTGGGCCTGGATGGCTGCCGAACTCAGTCATATAGGACCCGGGAAGCCGGTGGTGCATGCCGCCCACCATGATCTGGAGTCGTTCTATTATATTCTGCTCGCAATTTGTCTACTCTATGACCGCCCCGGCCAACTCAAACCCGTCAAAACTCTCGCCCAATGTTTCGATCCTTTCTTCGCTGTCAGCGAGCCCTCTACGTTCAAAACCGTCACAATACAATCAAAATTCGGTTGGAATGCGTCTATGATTTCCTATATCTCGCCGTTTTTCCAGCCACTCATCCCGCTTCTCGAGAAAGTCCGGCAGGAATTTATCTTGCCGATCGACTGGTTCGGAGAGACACAGCAGCCGGCGGGGGATTTCACGCACGACGACTTCATTAACTCGATCGTCACGACGCTCTCGAACCTCCCAGACTCCTGTTGGCCATCAAAGGAGCACAAAAGCCCTGCAAGCGTTGCTGTACCGCAGAGCAGCAGCCCCTCTGTACCATCGCTGTTAACTGTACCTGCATCGCCCCCTACCACCTTCAGGATGTCCGGAAAACCTTCCCTCCGATACCGGGTCGCTCCGATTCGAATTCCAAATTCATCCTCCTTGGGTGCTCCGAAACGTCCTCTTGAAAGTGAGGCGGAGTCGAGCTCTCGACAAGCAAAGAGGCATTCGCCTGCTGGCGGGTCGATTGCGATTGTGGGTGCGTCGGGTTCGCTCGACGTTGACTTATGAGGTATCAAGATGAGCTGGGCCATTTTCTAACTTGAAAGACCCGATGCAACCGATGCAATTGTATAGAGCTACTAGGTTATATTATTCTTCGTGTTTGTTGTTTTCTACGTACCTCCTGGTAGTACATCGTTATACCCAAGTCTTGTAGTGTATGTACCTACCGGTGTGTGTACCCGTTTTATGTAACGAAGTATGTACTTTGACGACTTCGCTTATTTTCGCTTGCCATGGTCATAAAACAGCGAAAAACTCCGATGCAGTCCTTGTCCTCTCCTTTCCTGCACGATGGCGGCCAAGCGCAGAATCTTGCCCGACAGTGAGGACGACGAGACCGAAGATACGACCAAGAAAGCTCGGACAGGCCCGGACAAACAACAAGGTGCGTACTAATCATGCACATGGGAGCAGCTAAATCCTAATAACGAAAGACGTCGATGGGTCTGGCGTGCGGCGCTCCGAGCGCTCTGGAAAAGGTAGTGGTGGTCGATTGACGCAGATGAAGAACCTAGAACGAATGCAGACGGAACGAACAAAGTTGCCTTCAGCAGTCGATATCGCCACTCAAGGTGAAGAAGTCAACCCCATGGCACCTTCCTCGCAGGACACCAGAAGTACCTTTCGCAAAGGACGAGCTCCCTCCAATGGAGCGGAATTCACCCCATCCCAGTTCCACACTCAGCCCCCCCCACCTTTGCGACCCGAATTTACCTTGGCAGCACCCGGCCAACAATTTGGTTTTAGACTTCCTGGCAGTGTGTCTCAGACCGAGAAGGTTACTCAAGCTCAAGCCCCAGCTCGGACTCGCTTTCTCGGAGTATCGTCGAGTTTTTCCAATCATGATGGTTCTCAGCCACCCACTCGCGCCCGATTTTCTCCGTCGCAGTCGTCATCGCGAGGTTCGGCACCGCCGTCACGCGGTGCCTCATTGTTCTCAGGTGGATCTTTAGCAGCGACCTCGACCGCGCCAACTTCTCGTGCGCCATCCAAATGTTCTTCAGGTGAACGACGTCTTGTTCAACAGCGCGAACTCGTTTCTCGCAACCTTTCGCGGCCGCATTCACTGACTTCTACGTTGGCAAATGTGCGTCCCGCAATATCGTCACGACCCGCAACGGACGATCGAGAACGCGATACGGCTCCTGTAAGATCAAAGCGGATTGCCTCTTTCTATGACCCACCAGTAGAGGTCAATCGCACCAGCCACAGCCTTTCCGCTGCACCTGACTTCCACGATCCTGGTGACATCCAGTCAGACCGCGAGGTAAGGCATCCGTCTAACGCCGAACACAGATACGTTGACTGATCGATCTTTAGATCGACGAGGTTTCCCCGAGCGAGGACGACAGGATGGCAGAGACAGTAATCCATCGTCGAGGTGTATCCTGTTATGACTGTCGCTCGCAGTTGTCTAATTACGGTTCTTACAGATAACGCAGATAACGCAGATGACGAACATCTCGAAAGGTCAACAACACCGTCAGGTATGTGAGTATCCTTAATATGTCTTTCGCACCTAATTACCCTTCTTGCAGGTGGCGAAGACTACGGAAGGTTTTCACCACCGCTGGGTACGTTCGCTGACGCTCGAGTAACTCGTCTAACGGCCCTCCCGCAGATAATGTCGCGAGAACACCGCTGTCACCTATGGGCGGTATGTAATGTCGTGTTATATAAACCATGCTTATTGTTGTTGCTGCAGGCATAGACGACGGGACAACGTTCAACAACTCGACCGTACGGCGCCGACAAAGCCAACCGATACCTCATACATCCGGTCATGCCCCAGGTATGTAATATTACATTCGAAGGCCCTACTCTAAGTACTACGCCTTTATCACTGTAGTCAGAAACGGCGTAGTCACACAGCGCGAACAAACGCCTCGTTTGCCCCTGCAATCCGAGGACATCGTGACCGTGCACCGCCAACGTAACCGCGCACCCCGTTTGCCCAACAACAATGAGTTACTTGCCGCTAGGCAGCAACAGCAGGCATCGTCCACTAATCGGGTCCTAGGTGAACCTTCCCTTAACGATGAGGACCAAGAACCCCCCGCCGCGTCCCAAACTGGCCAGGGATCCACCACCGCGCCAAAATCAGGACGTCCACCTCGTTCTACCTCTGAACGCGCAGAGCCTTGGCAGCTTCAATTTTATGACCCCCCGACTCGTGACATAATCGAACGCGCCAAGCAGTTCTCCCATTGCGACGCCGCTTCTATCAACGCGTATCCTGTCCGTGCTACATTCAACGCGAAGGCCATCGAGTACATCGATGAGGCAATTGCCGAGCGCGTGTCTCGAGGTTTAATTGTTTCCGACGGTAAGCTTCGATCCACATCCTTAATCGCTCATCAGTCGATCCCCTTTCTTTAGGCTGGTGGCCACAGTACACCTCAGGCATCACCAGACTCGTATGTCCTTTTCTTTTCTGTTCTTTGGTATGTTCTATCATGATTTCAGTTATGGGAAGACCTCGGCAGTTGGCGCTCTGCGATGCGGAAGAAGGCACGTACTTTTGTCACTCAACGATATGAATGGGATGCCGAAAATCGTCGTGACCGAAACATCGAGATCGCGAAGAATCTTCTGGGAAATGGCGGATTGTTCTTGAAGGATGGCACGGACGAAGAGGTAAGCCGGATCGTTCGTGATCAAGATATACTAACATGGTTACCAGGGACACACCAATAATCTCGCGCATCCAGCCCTCTCAGGACTAATTGTTGACTTTTTTTATACCGGTCCTGCCTCGGTCGGCAAATTATTCCCCGAAGTTTTTGCTCAAGAAGTCCCGAGAGTCACCGTGGCTATTGCCGGGACCGCTGTTGGTTTCTCTATTCTATCTACGCGTCGATATTGATAAGTCTTTTACAGCTCAAGGTCGTTCTCGATGAACTTGCCTCGGGACAAGGCGAGGTAAACTTTCGGGTCAACATCTACATGCCGGTATACACCGAGATTCTTGGATTGATGAGCAAATGTGATACGAACATGATTCATTGTGCCAAAACAAGGGATTTGCGAAGGCGATGGGCGCAACTGGGCAGGTACGTAATCTGGCACTGCACATATCATCTCTACCAATGACGTGATTTTTAGCAACGGTATGACGAATCAGGAACAGTCTTTTGGAGGATGCGGATTTAATGTAGATCTTGACTAGTCTACTCAGCCTACTACTTCCATTAAGTTTGTGTTGTCCAATTTTATTGCTTTCCGTGAAGGCCTGGTGGTAGCAATTAGACTTTGTATAACTCTGTCGGACTGTCCCCAGCCTAGCATAGTCCAGGCCAAATCTGTCCAGTTGAGTCCAGATTAAGATTCGAGATTACATTTCCAGCACATCAATTCACATCCAGTCTGTCCAGTTCTGGAGGTAGTCTGTACCAGGCTATGGGCTTTTTGTCTGGTTCTAGGCAGTTGGGAACCTTTCTGTAGCTTGCTGTATGGTCTGTGATGCCAGACAATACTGTCCAGTTGTGTCTAGGAGGAGGGTTGGTTTGCTGATGATTCTTCCTGAATTATGGGTGGCTACCCCGAACGTTCAACTGGAATACTCCAGCCCGAGACGAGTATCCGAGCATCCGTGTGTTCGCGCAGCGTATGAAGAGCGCCGTAATGGCGGCTCACGACGCGATCATTGATGCACGCGTCAAACAAACGCGATCTGCCAACAAGAAAAGGAGATTGTGTCAGCTTAACGTGGATGATCTCGTCTATGTGGCAACAAAGAACATGTCCTTACCAAAGGGACACGCTCGAAAGCTCGCGCCGAAGTTTATCGGCCCGTACAAGATCCTAGTGGATTACGGCAACAACTCGTTTAAACTCGAGTTGCCCGATCGCTTGAAGCAGCGGGGGATACATCCCGTTTTCCACTCGTCACTCCTTCGGATCCATATCCCTAACGATGATCGTCTGTTTCCAGGACGATTGGATCATCAGGTGGTTGATTTCGAGGACGACGAACCTAATTGGACTGCAGACAAAATCATCGGTCACTCTGGACGAGGAGCCGAGACGATGCTGCAAGTGCGGTGGGCAACCGGCGACGAAACGTGGTTGCCCTACTATCAGATTAATCACCTGCAAAGTGTCAGCGATTATCTGGACCTGCACAATGTGAAACGGATCGATGACTTACCATCTGGTACAGCACGGCCGAGCGTCGAAGACCCGCAACTATTTAACGGGAGCTGTACGACCGGTAGTGCTCCCCCTCTCCGTACCCTTCCTCGCAGGCTCGACATGCCAGCTCACCGATCGCAGCTGAGCGCGCGTCACCGCTCGATGACCGATCAAACGCCGCTCCCAAACTTTCGTCGGCTTGGACCTGATCACCTCCTCCTTGTCGACGCCGCCCTCAGCAGCACGCCGGTCAAGGTTGCCCGGAGCTTGCTTGAGGATTGCCTGGCCTATAGCACCCAGCTCCGGGGCTTGATGGACGAGCAAAACCGTGACCCTCTTCCCTTGGGGTACGATATAATCGCCAGTGCGGTTAACAAAAACAAAACCTCCTATGGACTCGCCGAGCGCGACGATAATGGAGTCGGCATACCTACTCAGCGCAGGCAGCCGACCATGGCGCTCTTCCTCGGCAGTCGCCCCTCTTCCCGCGACGAGCTAGAAGCTAATTTAAGGCGAATGAACGAAAGTCTGGCGGCTGAGAAGTTTCGCCGTGAGGACCGCTGGCGACGCAACGAAGAAGAAAAGGAATACTCACTAGGGTTACGGAAGCTTGAAGGAGTGGATGGCCGAGGGACGAAGAAGAAAAAGAGTCGCGACGAGAAGCGCGTTCGGTTCGAAGAAGGTGACAAGACTCCCTGTCAAGCTGGCCCTTCCCGGGCCTCCCCCCCTGCTCCGTTGACAAAAAACGATAAGCGGGTGATACGACGAGCGAAGAAACACCGCCTGGGCTCACTATCTGCTCACGCCGCCGTATCCTTATCCCAGTCCGCTCCCACCGATCCATCCACCAGTCCTCCGCTAAACGCTGCCCTTACCGCCGATGCTGTTCTCGTACAGGCGGACGCAGCTCAGGGCGCACCAAACACTGCCCTACTCCCTTCTACCCCTGGTACTGCGTCGAGCACCGTAGCGTCGCCGAACAACCCCGCCGCTGATAATCGATCAGCTACCTTGTCGCAGATAGCGGCAGAAATCACCGGGGAACTTACACCGGCGATGAAGGATGAACTCGACATCGAGATGGACGCCTTCTTTACAGGAATAGTTGGCGAGCCCAGCGGGTTGACCTCTTGGGACGGGACTGGCGCGGATGTGAATTAGAGGCAGCCTGGTGCTGCCTGGTTGGGGGGGGGGTGTAACGAGATGAAATACTTAGTCATCAAAAGGGCTAGCGACCGTTTGGACAGACTTGCGACAGTTTGTTGGGATCAGACAAAGGCTCGCATGGACAGTCCACTAGAGCGCAGTTGAGGCGAAGAAAGGTGCTACTGTAGTATAAAAGACGATAGTCTCTCGCGCTGTATCCCCCAGTGAATCTTCAGACACATTAACCCCGTCTTTCGTTGGTTTGCTCCGTGTGAACGCCTTGCCTAGTACGCTAGACTAGCGTCACACAAACGTTCTTGCGATTTATGTGTCTTCGTGCTAATCGTTATTCGAATGCTTATGCCACAGAACTCTTGTCTTGGCGACCACAAGAATGTCCCTTCCCCTGACGTTTCTCGCCGCCTTCCACCCGAGCTACTGGCATCCATATTTATTCGTATCGCTCGCGACTCCTACATCAACAGCAAATATAGTTATTGCACTCCAACTGCGCCTAGCCGGGTCAATGTTTCGTACGTCTGCCGCTATTGGCGGGAAGTGGTTCTCAATTGCACAACTCTTTGGAGCTATATTCCCGCAACTTCACGGTGTTGGACACAGGAGCTATTGGCTAGATCGCAGATGGTACCATTGAAGATTAGCACGAAAGTTCCTGCTATACTTTCTGACCTTTCTCGTTCTCGCCGAGAGCCTGCTCAAGTGCCGTCCATCGTGGAGCAGGTGATGAACAACTCACAACGTATACAAAAGCTTTGTCTCGACGTTGATATCGTCAGGGAGGAAAGCAGCTATCAGATCCTGTCCAAATTTCTTTCGCGTGGACGCGCCTTCCTTGCCTCCAACATTTGGACATATCACACTTCGACATACCAAAGGGGAAATCCCGGTTGCTTTACGAAGAGAACACTCCAGCACTCCGTACGCTAAGTTTAAATCGGTGTTCAATGCCATGGTATGCACTTGGGTCAAGTGTCTTGACCACCGTCCTTTGTTGAAATCTTCATTCCCGAAAACACAATGGCGGAATTCCTTGCCATGCTGCGTCGCATGCCAAACCTCGTACAATTGTCTGTCCATAACGCCCTTCCTAGCACCCATGATTTCGTGTCCAATAGAAAATTCGATGCTATCCCAATGACTCGGATCAACCTTCCCCACCTTTCTAACACGACAATTGTGATGGTCCCACTCTCAGCAGTTACCGCATTGTCGGGTCGGTTGATAGCGCTCTTCTCAAAGTCATAGTCCGTTCCGTCAACAGTCCGATGTCGGACGAGCTCTCCCATTCCATCTTGAGCGGCATCTGCAGCCAAATCCCCTTGACGGACATTCAAAGTGCTCATTTCCTCGGACCATCGCTCGATCCCGAGTTCTGGAGGGACATGTTGGCATTGCTCTCGGACGTGCGGCATATCATATTCAGTCGAGATCAAATGCCCAACATAACTTCCATGCTCTCCCTCCCCTCTCACCACCTCACGAGAAGCTGGCAGGATTTTCTCGCCGACAGAGGTCAAGGCGAGATACTTGTACCCGCATTGGAGGAATTGGAGTTGTTTCTGATCGTCCTCAGAAGAGTTCGCGGGAGAAGTGACCCAGATTCTGACGTTGCTGATGTGCAAGAGCTCCGCGATGCCATTTCCACCCGTAAAGAGACAGGATGTCGACTCACCATCAATGAATGTTGTTTAGTGACTGACGGAGAAGGTATTGGAACATTGGAGTCAGTCGGGTGGTGGGAGGGTGATCAGTTCAGAGTCACTTCTCATATACGTGATAGGTAATGGGGGTATGAATCGGAGCCAGTTCTCTGTCGAAGACGATGTCCGCATGTAACAATCACGATGATGATAGAACCGCCACTCGCGGCGTATCACAGATCTGAGAACAGTCTCCCTTCCCCCAGACGCTTCTCGCCGCCTTCCAGCTGAGCTACTGGCATCCATATTCATATATATCGCTCGCAACTCCTACATCGACCAAAAATGTAGTTGTAACACTCCAACTGGCAGTCCCGTGAAGTCGGGCTGAAACAAGTCAGTTGCGAGCAATGACGCAAGGTTGTGACAAGCTGCTGGGTGCAATTGGTGAATTATTCAACATGAAGGTCGCGTGTACTGCTAGTAAGTTCAATCGACTGGCAATATATATGATCAGTCAGAGTGATGATTGTGATCATGCGACTCATTCTGGACAGCGTTGCGCGTTCATACAGCTTCGATTGCGCAGTTACAAGATACACACTTGCGGAGATGCCTGTGCCGAGCGTCATAAACCAATGTATGAGATGGGAAGACCAAGATATCTCCATTAATTTGATGGACATCTGAGGATAAAAGGTAGTATCAGCGGTAGATCGTTTCGGAAAAAAGATTAGTAGGTAGGAAAAAGAAAAGAAAGAAGCACGACGTATTCAACGACGCAGCTACTATGTCCTCCTCCGAGTCATACTCTTTTTATCATGATTATCACATGGCTCCGCGATGACGCCGTTATTCTGAGCATCCAGATTCGTAAAGCACTTCTTTGTCAAATCATGAATCGGGAATATAACTTGCCTGCGCGAAAATCGACAACGGCGTCACCGTAAATAGTGCAGATAGGAATCCTCCGACACCGTCGCTCTGAAATTGGATTATATATAACATTATTCACGAACAGAACACGAAGGCGAGTCATGTCCTCACCAAAACACCGCCTTGAATGCGCGAGTCAAAGTCCTCGCCAGTGACAGGCAAACGGGAGACTTCAGCAGAAGCTGTTATATCACCTATTGCCTCCATCATGACAGACACTGGATGGGGAGAACATATTGTGAGCCGCTGAGTCGTTACTCGTTGAATTGACCTACCATAGACAGCCAGCATGGGAAGTATAGCTGGGGGATAAACGCCAATCTTGAATGTATGCACCCTTTCGAGAACGTGCCAGTGAGCATCACGCAGATGCCAAGTAAGTACCAGAAACATACCAAGGAACGTGATTGCAGGGGCCGACGTGATGGTGCTTCCGTCGATATACCCCGCAGCGCCCGCGACGATACATCCCACTGCCGACAATGATGCTACCATTCTTTAGGAACGGCGAGCCAAACAGCTCTGTGAGAATGATGGAGACGAAAGAAAGAAAGCCGAGCCCGATGAATTCAGAGGAGCCCCACCTAAGCCAGCCACGAGGGCTTCTCAGCATGCAAAGGAGAAAGTTGAAGAGTAGTTTCCCTCACGGAAGTGCGTGTTTGGATGAGGTAGTCGGGCAGAGAGACAGAGGACCACTGCTAGGACGATCCTGACACCCGTTCGATCCCCCGCCCCAGTTGGGGATGCCAGACGAACCGATGAGGGACGCTCCGATCATGACGATAACGGTTCCTGGAAGTGCGCATGGCATATATGTATTGTTGGCGAAGAAAACCTCTACAACGCACCAGTGACCATGGGCGGAAATATGCGCTGCAGCGTGCGCGGAGGGATGAACGATAACCCGATTTCGAGGAACGAACATATCAAGGACGTGCCTAAGATGGAAGTCGTCGTAGAACGCGAGCATATATGTATGATCCATGCACAATGTAGTGGCATGACTTACCGAGAACCATACCGTACGCGTCCGGACACGCAATACGGGTCACCGTACCGTCCGCAGCCGTAACGGAGGGACACGTCCCATTGGCATACATAGCGTTGAAGATCTTGTAGACAAACCTGATGTCAAACTCGGGACCACAGAGACAAAAGGAAAAAAAGACAAGGTGCGTACAGCATTGGCAGTGCTGAGCGTGGCGAAACTAGTTCCGACAACGGACAACAGTCCCGTACCAAGGTAATATCCCTTCCAAAGCCTGATTCGCGACATCTGAACCAGGCTCAAGATTCCTAAAATAACGATTATCAGATATGCTTAGCCCGCGCGAACGTCGAACCTCGGAATCATATGTACAACGAACACCTTACCACAACCAATCAAGGACGCCGATATCATGTACGCAGACGTCTCGGCATCGAGCACCAGTGTGCTTGCAAAAATGATCGGCGGCGCAATCAACCCTGCCAGCATCGCCAGCGCGTGCTGCAACCCGCTCGCCATCGCCAGCACGAGCGGCAGCTCGTCGTCAATGCCATAGAACGGCGGCTGTCTCCTCCTCCGCTTCGGTCCCTTTCCTCTGATCGAAAATGGCAGGACGGGCAAACAGAGCCAGGCATAGTCGTAGTCCCCGAGCCAACCTCTCTTGGTGGTCAACTTGCGCTGGACCGTACGCTCCCGTAGGCTGCTGCTGGTCTTTGGTGACTGAGGATTCGGAAGACATCGTCAAAGTGAGCTGTATGTAATCCGAATGACCCGGCCTTCGGTATACTTGCAAGGTCCAAGTCAAAGAGGGAAAGTCGAGGCATCCATATTCATCTGCATCGCGCGCAACTCCTACATCGACCAAAAATATAGTTATAACACACCAACTGGCACTGATCCCGTGAAGATAGGCTGAAACAAGTCAGTTGCGAGCAATGACGCAAGGTTGTGACAAGCTGCTGGGTGCAATTGGTGAATCCAACATGAACGTCGCGACACTGTACTGCTAAGTTCATTGAATATCTGTGATCAGTCAGAGAGTGATGATTGTGATCGTGCGACTCATTCTGGACAGCGTTGCGTGTTCATACAGCATCGATTGCGCAGTTACAAGATACACACTTGCGGAGATGCCTATGCCGAGCGTCATAAACCGATGTATCAGATGAGCAGACCAAGATATCGGATATCTCCATGAATTTGATGGGCATCTGAGGATAAAAGGTAGTATCAGTGGTAGATCGTTTCGGACAATAGATTAGTGGTTAGTACGAAAAAGAAAAGAAAAGAAAAGAAAAGAAAAGAAGCACGACATATTCAACGGCGCAGCTACTATCATGTCCTCCTTTGAGTCATACTTTTTTGATCATGATTATCACATGGCGCCGAGGAGGAGGAGGCTGCGGTCGCGGTGGCTGGCCAGACGTCAAAGGAAAAACGCATTCACTTCTGCTTCCAGCATTGCCGAAGGCTGGTATCCAGTATGCGCACGAACTGTCCGCTGCAGGGATCGGACAACCGGAGCGGCGACGCTCCCGCGTTTACGATATGCGCATGGGACGCCCTTTAGCCCTTCGAATCGCCTCGTTCGTTCTATGATGAGGACGGCGAGGAGGTGGACCCGCCGGCTAGACCAACCAATGTTGTCCGGCCCGAGGTTGATTGGAGCCCCGCCGGTGACTGGTCTGATGAGCTCGAGTTGAACGGTGCGCAGGTCAAATCTGGGACTTACCCAGCACTCGAGAGGAACTCGGGCGCTCCCAAATATTTCAAACGATTGATCCCTAAGCCGGTCGTTGTGGTTGTAACCCTCAACGGTCGACCGGCTCGAGCGCTGCTCGACTCGGGATCCCTTGCAGATTTCATGTTGACGACCCTTGCAGAACAGTTAAACGTTCCGCGTGTCGAGTTGGCTAAACCACTTACGGTGCAGCTGGCGGTACAAGGCTCTCGTTCCAAGGTTAACTATGGAACGAAGGCTACCCTGCAGTATCAAGGAATTAACTGCGAACGGTACTTCGACATCATGAACTTACAAAGTTATGACTTGATTCTCGGGACTCCGTTCCTGTTCCAGCATCAAATCATACTTGGGCTGAATGACGCTCGCGTCATTGTTGGCTGTGACAATCCCTTGCCGATCCGCGGCAATCAAGTCCAAGTCCTTGAGTCGCGCGTGTCCGAGCTCCTTGATGGACGTCTTGAGGACGTTCGAAAGCAGCTGTATGAGCTCGCTAAGCCTTTGTGCGCTAAAGCGAGCGAGACAGAACTACCACCTTTGCGAGCGATCAATCACTCGATCCCGTTGATCGAGCCGGATAAAATCTATCCTTGGCGCGCGTCTCGATGCCCCAAGGCGCTAAGACCGCAGTGGGCAGAGAAACGGAACGCATACTTAAAGTCTGGTAGCTGGAAGGTGACAACGAACGGCAATACCGTGCCCATGTTGTTCATAAAGAAGGTGGGGAGCGATAAGCTCCGCACCGTTGTCGACTTGCGGGCGCGCAATCAAAACACTCGGAAGCTTTCCTCTCCACTTCCCGATATTGACGGGATACTGCGCCGAGTCTGTAAAGGCAAATATCGGTCAATTATCGATGGCCAGGACGCTTACGAGAAAATTCGCATCATACCGGAGCACGTAGACCGATCGGCGGTCACGACTCCTGATGGGAATATGGTTAGTACCGTTATCCAGATTGGTGACTGTAACGCACCAGCAATGTACCAAGACTTGATGAAATATCTGTTCGGGCCGTACATTGGAACATGGATGGATGTGTACCTGGATGACATTGTCATCTACTCGAACACGGTTGCCGAGCATGTGGAACATGTACGCACCGTGCTTGACATCTTGAAGCGCGAACGCCTGTACCTGAGCGAGTCGAAACTTCGATTCCTGTGCAAGGAAATGAAGCTTCTCGGCCGCGTCATTGACGCAGATGGAATCCGCATGGACCCTGACAAGGTCGACAAGGTCGTCTATTGGAAGGCCCCGACGAACCGCGACTTATTGCGTGGGTTCTTGGGCGCTGCGGGGTTCCTCGCCGACGATATCTATAAGGTGCGCGTGCCTATGGGGGTGCTGTCAGCAATCACGGGCGATACGGTACCGTTCCGATGGACGGACACCGAGCAACGCGCCTTCGACCAGGTCAAGGCCTATGCACAATTGTGCGCAGACCATTGTCGTGTGCCGCTCGTGTATGGCGCCGGTGCTCCGCAAGTCTGGTACATGACTGATGCGTGTATCAGTGGTGTTGCGGCCGTAGTTGCGCAGGGTGACGACTGGAAGACGGCCAAGGTTGCGGCCTTCTTCAGCGCCAAGTTGACGACGACGCAGCAGAATTATGCCGTCCACGAGCAGGAGATGCTCGCGGGAGTTGAAGGCATGCTGCGCTATCGAGACGTCCTGTAAGGCGTCCGGTTCATCTGGTTGACCGACCATAAAGCGTTGATTCACCTGTGCAATCAGCGCACCCTGACCGGGCGTCAGGCGCGCTGGCTTGAAAAGATTACTAGTAGTGAGTTCGACTTCGAGATCAGGTACCTGCCTGGTGTGCAGAATATCTTACCTGATGCGTTATCTCGGCTCTACTCCTCCGACGCGCCGGGTACCGTGCGCGCTCCGTCAGAGTATGTTGCGTTGGCCGATGATGACCCGCCGCCGACCGTTGACACTCTGGTGACCATGCCGGTGGTCACTTCCCAGGTCGACGCAGCGAGCGACTGGCGGCTAGACCTCCGCCGTCTGCTCCAGAGCTCATCCGCCGGCTCGCCGGGTTGCAACGCCGCCACCGTCACGACCCTCTGCTGGGCGGGCTCGTCAGCCCGCTCGACCCGTACCTGTTGCTCGACCGCCTCGAAGGCAGCCCCTTCCTGTGCCTCCGTCTCGGCTCCCTGCTGCTCCAGTTCCGCGTGGCCTTCCTCGAGGGCAGCGGCGAACGGCAGTACCGCCGGCGGAGACAGGTCGACCGGAGACCTCGGCAGAGTTCGCTGCTCGAATGAGGGATCATTTTGTCCTTCGCGGGCCACGCGAACGGCCGGTTGGGGGAGGGGGACGAGAGGCAACCAGATACAACTGCTAAAACGAAATCAGCGAAGTGCTCCTCCTGTGGCGAGCATAACTTACCTCAGCAGCACGCCGGTCAAGGTAGCCCGCAGCTTGCTTGAGGACTGTCTTGCCTATAGCATCCAGCTACGGGGCTTGATGGACGAGCAGGACAGGGATCCTCTTCCCTTGGGGTAGGATCTAGTCGCCAGCGCGGTCAATAAAAACAAAACCTCGTATGGACTCGCCGAGCGCGACGATAACGGAGTCGGCATACCTACTCAGCGCAGGCAGCCGACCATGGCACTCTTCTTCGGCAGCCGCCCCTCTTCCCGCGACGAACTAGAAGCTAGTTTGAGGCGGATGAACGAAAGTTTGGCGGCTGAGAAGTTTCGCCGTGAGGACCGCGCTGGCAACGCCAAGAAGAAGAAAAGGAATACTCACTAGGGTTACGGAAGCTTGAAGGAGTTGATGGTCGAGGGACGAAGAAGAAAAAGAGTCGCGACGAGAAGCGCGTTCGGTTCGAAGACGTTGACAGGACTCCCTGTCAGGCTGGTCCTTCCCGGGCCTCCCCGCCTGCTCTGTTGACAAAAAACGATAAGCGGGTGATACGACGAGCGAAGAAACACCGCCTAGGCTCACTATCTGCTCACGCCGCCGTATCCTTATCCCAGTCCGCTCCCACCGATCCATCCACCAGTCCTCCGCTAAACGCTGCCCTTACCGCCGATGCTGTTCTCGTACAGGCGGACG
>JBBPNG010000311.1:0-27209 GCA_038091095.1 Leccinum incarnatum
AGCCCATCCGACCACTCCACACATCATTCCGTGACTTCTTGCTGGACGGAGCTCGGAGTTCCATCTTTCACGTTGTCATTCAATCCCATCATTCTCTTTCCCTTGGCCAAGCTCTGATTGCATGCATGCAAGAGAAGCTTCACTTCAACATCTGTGATCTCAAGGACTCTCGACAGTTCAACTCCACTATCTCTGATCTGCCTAGTCGAGTAAAGGCTGCCATTCCCCCTCAGCTGGCATACTCTTGTCAATACTGGATGGTTCATCTGCAACACAGTGGCTCTGCTCCTGACCAAGATGTGTTGGATGAGACCACCTCTTTCTTAAACATATCCCTTCCCTACTGGCTTGAAGCCATCAGTCTTCTCTCAGTCATCTCACCACAGACAATGATCTTATCTGCCATAGAGGCCTGCAACAGCCTATCAAAGTGGGCAAAGGTGAGATGACCCATGACAATCTGTGATCAATTAATATTAAATGTGCATGATGACAGGACCATGAAGTTGGCATGATAGCATCAGAGGCATCTCAATTCATTCAAGTATTTGCTCCTGTTCTAAGAGAATCCACCTGCCATCTATACCTGTCTGCCATGCCTCAAACCCCCTCTAGCTCTCCACTTTGTGCACTCTGGTCTAAACACCTGCAGAAACATGCATCCATCACCTCTGGGCATCCTGCAAATTGGCCAGCTGAGGTTCATGTCATAACAGGTCATCAAGAACAGGTCACCTCTGTTGCCTATTCACCTGATGGGACTCACATTGTCTCTGGCTCTAGGGATGAGACTGTTAGGGTTTGGAATGCAAGCAGTGGCCAACTTGTGGCAGGTCCATTTGAGGGGCACACATCTTATGTCAGCTCTGTTGCCTATTCACCTGATGGAACATGCATTGTCTCTGGCTCTTGGGACTGGACCGTCAGGGTTTGGAATGCAATCAGTGGCCAACTTGTGGCAGGTCCATTTGAGGGGCACACATCTTATGTCAGCTCTGTTGCCTATTCACCTGATGGAACTTGCATTGTCTCTGGCTCTGGCTCTTGGGACTGTACCATCAGGGTTTGGAATGCAACCAATGGTCAGCTTGTGGCAGGTCCATTTGAGGGACACTTAGATTCAGTCAGTTCTGTTGCCTATTCACCTGATGGGACTTACATTGTCTCTGGCTCAAAAGACAAGACCATTGGAGTTTGGAATGCAACTGGTGGTCAACTTGTGGCAGGTCTGTTTCATGGACATACAGATTTAGTCGAATCAGTTGCCTTTTCACCTGATGGGGCCCACATTGTCTCTGGCTCATGTGATAATACCATCAGAGTATGGAATGCAACCAATGGTCAGCTTGTGGCAGGTCCATTTGAGGGGCACACATCCTTTGTCGCCTCGGTTGCATATTCACCAAATGGGGCCTACATTGTTTCTGGCTCTTTGGACAACACCATTAGAGTTTGGAATGCAACCAGTGGTCAACTTGTAGCAGGTCCATTTCAAGGACATACATCCTCAGTCACTACTACTGCCTATTCACCTGATGGGGTCCACATTGTCTCTGGCTCTTGGGACAATACCATTAGAGTCTGGCATGTAACCAATGGTGCCATTGTGACAGGTCTTTCCAAGCACACCACAGGATCAACCCACTCTGTTGCATACTCACCTGATGGAACCTGCATCGCCTCTGGCTCAGATGACAAGACTGTTCAAGTTTGGGATGCAACCAATGGTCAGCTTGTGGCAGGTCCATTTGAGGGACACACAGGATTAGTCAACTCTGTTGCCTATTCACCTGATGGGACTCACATTGTCTCTGGCTCAGTGGACCAGACTGTTAGGGTTTGGAATGCAACCAGTGGCCACCTTGTGGCAGGACCATTCCAGGGACACACAAGTTTAGTCAACTCTGTTGCCTATTCACCTGATGGAACTTGCATTGTCTCTGGCTCTTGGGACAATACCATTAGGGTTTGGAATGCAACCAATGGTCAGCTTGTGGCAGGTCCATTTGAGGGACACACAGATCCAGTCAACTGTGTTGCCTATTCACCTGATGGGGCCCACATTGTCTCTGGCTCTTGGGACATGACTATCAGGGTTTGGAATGCAACCAATGGTCAGCTTGTGGCAGGTCCACTTGAGGGACACACAGATCCAGTCTACTCTGTTGCTTATTCACCTGATGGAACTTGCATTGCCTCTGGCTCTTGGGATATGACCATCAGGGTTTGGAATGCAACCAATGGTCAACTTGTGGCAGGACCATTCCAGGGACACACAAGTTTAGTTGTCTCTGTTGCTTATTCACCTGATGGAACTTGCATTGTCTCTGGCTCTTGGGACAATACCATTAGGGTTTGGAATGCAACCAATGGTCAACTTATTGCAGGTCCATTTGAGGGACACACAGATGGAGTCAATTCTGTGGCATATTCACAAGATGGAACCCATATTATCTCTGGATCACAGGATAACACTATCAAAGTGTGGAGTATACAAGGTCCTCTCTCCCTTTGTGCTTTGGATGAAAAAGATGGTTGGATCAAAGGTTCTGATGGTGGCTGTTTTGGTTGGATTGCACTTTGGAATAGGCATCTTACTTATCGACCCTTCCACTCTTTAATCATAGCTCCTGACAGAACTTGCCAACTTTCCGTCGATCAATCCTTGTTTGGAGAGTCCTGGGTATCGTGTTGGAAATGACTGTGCAGTCTCTTGGTTATAACTCATACGTGTTGTACTTGTACATTGCTCTTTGCAGAATATATAGACTGATACTTAAACGAATGCAACTATCATAGTGGTGGAAAAATATCAGCAAGATAAACAAGATACTTGATTGCCACCAAGAAATAAACCGGTGATCACAGACACCGAACCATTAAAATAAACAAAATAAACAACTCCAAGTCTCATCTCGCCCTCGCCTTGCCCTTGGAATCAGCACGTGTATGGGTATTACCCCCACTGGCACGACCGACGTCCAGACTCTGACTCAACAACTGCCTCGCACGCCCATATGCCTCGTCCTCCTCACTCGAATCAGCCCACACGTCCTCGTGTTCGGACTCGAGCTTTTTATCACCACCACTACGCCTCCTCGCTCGAGCGCGGTCCCCTTCCTCCTTCATCGAAAACGCCCGACTCCACGGCGCAGTCCCCTCCCCGTCCTCATCGTCTTCATCAAACATTGCAGGCGGCGTCGGCGAAAACGTAGGCTCCAGACTCATCCGCACGCTCTTGCGTCGCACCTTGACCGTACCAGCAGCGGCCGTGGCATCTGTCTCCGTCGACACGGTCGACGAAGGGGGTACTGATGACTCTGTCGCGTTGGGATGAGCGTGCCCATTCCCAGTCGTCGTCGCAGTCGGAGGCGGGTCGACAGGCGGGGGCGGAATCATAAATGAAGGCTCCGGGGACCGCGATCGTAAGCCAGACGGCGACGGCACCCTAGACTCGCCGTCCAAACTCTCCCTCCCAGTCGCATACGACGACACCGACGCTGAATCCCTCCACGACCTCCGACCTCGGTTTCGCTCGTCCGCTGCAGCACCTCCCCGCGGCACGACCGGTGTAATCACCGATACAGGACCCGGGGATGGCGTCCGACTCGCGTTGCGCAACGCCGATCTCAATGGCATCCTCACCGGACCCGCATCCACACGCCCATTCTCAGGCGAACTCGCAGACCTGGCGTGCCCTCGACCGTTCGTGCTCGTCGTCGTCGTCGCCATCGCCGTATCCATCCCCAACCTCCCCCCGACACCGATAACCCTCACAGGAGACCTATCCCGATCCCCAACGACCTCCCTGTTCGACACCGACGGCACCGGCACACGCGGTACATCAAACGACCTCGTCGCGCCGCCTCTGTCGTCTTGACGCTGGCCTGTCACGTTCGCAACAATGCTCATCAAGCTCTGGTTTTTGACGTGCTGCTTGTGGGCGAGTCCGTTGCCGGCCTGGGCCTGACGTCGTGCGTGCGGTTTGGGAGACGACGATGACCCAGATGATGGGGAGCGAGTTGGAGTTGGAGTTTGAGAAGGAACTGGCGTCTGCGAGGACGCGGGCGACGACGGTAACATCGCGAGGTACACGTCCACCTCAGACAAGGACGCCGAACGTCGGTGCCTCGTCTTCGCAGCATCTAGACGGCTCGTACCAGCCGTGGTCGTCGCAGTGCGTCTTGGTAGTGGCGCAGCCTGGCCCGGATTAGCGTTGGCTGTCCGCCGTTCGGCCTCATTCCCGCTCCCGACCATCACCTCCCCATCCGACTGTCCCTCATCGCTCCCCCTCAGACCCGCCACGGATGTCTTGCGACGCTTCGTCACGCTCCGACGCGTCGTTCGCGATTTACCCAGGCCCGTCGCTCCCGTCAATGTGTCCGTCGCCGTCCCCCTTCCCGAAGTAATATTCATCACCTTTGAACCAGGGCCCACTCCATCCACTCGGACAGACTTCGACGCGTGCACAGGGATGCTCATCGTCGACCCGTTGCTCCCTATCCCGCTCCCACTACCGCTGCCGTTCCCGTGGCCCTGCCCTCGCCGTGTAGACGGCGACGCAGCAAGTGCACCTGGTCTGCCTTTGCGCAGCCGCGACCCACGCCGCCCAACGTCCACCATCGTCGACATTGTCATTGCCGTGTTCGCTGCAGTCGTGGTTGCGGTAGCCTCGACGTCCGAATCCTCGTCTGCACGTCCCCCACCCCGGATCCGTGCGTCCGTTCGTGTAACCCACCCCCCTCCCCCCTTTCCGTCACCTTTTCCACCCTTTTCAGCTTTTGGTCCTCGTCGCCAGTTCCCCCGAACCCTGGCACCGGTACTGGCCCGTCCAGACGGCTCAGGAGACCCACCCCTGTCCGAGTCCTCCCACTCAGTAACCGCTCCTCGCGCTTTGTGCTGCTGACCCTTGTTGGGTTTTCGAAATAAGCCCCGCAGCGAACCGAAAAACGCCAGCGAGGTCCGGCGCTCGCGTTTGGGTGGCTGTGCGGGCGTCAGGGTCGGTCCCGAGACTGGAGCCCAACCCAAACCCAGTCCCGAAACCGAACTGGGACCCAACGCAGACTTGGTTGCGCTAGCTGCGATCGGAGCCTCGATGCTCATGCGCACATCTGGTGCGCTAGCGCTAGCGCGTGCGGAGGTAGGGACCGACAATCCAGTCCGTGCCCTTGGTGTGTTTAGTGAAACCAGTGCGTTCGGTGGACCGGGGTCGTCAGTAGCCGTATTGGGTGCGACGGGCGTCAAGACCACGGATGGCCCGGGACTGATGACCATCGATCGTCGGATGACGTCGAACGGGTCATTTTCGACGACTTGGAAGGGCCCGCCATCAGGATGTCCGTCGGATGGGTCGCCGTATTCGTCGTTGGATTTTTCGGATTCATCAGAATTGCTGGTGTCACGAGAAGGGAAGACTTGGGGCGAGAGAGATCGGGTGGCATTGATTTTGGTTTTGGTGACGTCATTGGAGTGGGGGCGATGATGCGAGGCCGAGGAAGGCCCGTCAGAGGTTTCCTCGAAGACTTCGGCAATGTGGTGGGAGGGTGGCCGGCGCGAACGCCTGGTGCTTTTGCGCCTGGGTAAGAGTGCGGCCGCTTTGGACACAGGGGGCTGCTGCGTTGCTGTTGCTGGCGCGGAATGATCATCGCTCGAAGGGGACCGTGAGCGAACGCCGGTTGGGACCGTCAGCTCGGGAATGGCATGCGCAGGCGGGAGAGCAATGGTTAGAATCATATTGGCGTCTGCATCAGCGTTGGGCTTCAATTTTTGCACCTCGGGTTCGAGTTGGGGCTTAGGCTCGGACCTGGACTTGGCTGCCTGTGGGTGTTGTTTGGACGAGGGGGGACTTTCGTGGCTCGCCTCGGTGGAGTGAGCTACGGTCTGGGAAGCGCTCTGGGACGGGGTGAGGGAGGAGCTGTCCGAAGGGTAACCCAAATGTGTGCCAAAGTGGTTTGGCACGGGCGTCGGAACTAGAGGATGGTCAGGTATGAGCGAAACGAACGAATGTATGCACGCACCCGAGTTAGCGCCCAGGTTCCCGTCGTTCTGAGTGTCGCTCTGACCCAGTGCCTGGAGAGCCTTGAGTCCCTGTTTCCCCATCTCAGCCCAGACAGCAGCGCAGTCGATGAGCGCACGACATCGTGCGCCGAGTCCATCACGAGCGACAGCGATTCGACGAGCGTCGAGCTCGCGCTCCTTGGCGACAAGGTGGGCTTCGCAAGCTTGGAGCTCAGATTGGGCTTGTGCGAGTTTGGTAGTGGTGTTACCGGGTGCTGGTATAAATGGAGTACTAGGGGCGGAAGCGGCGGCGGAGTTGGCATTGGAGGAGGGGAGGGAAGAGAAGGAGGCGGAGATGCCGATGGTGGAGGGCGCTCCGAGAATTCGGGAGGAGCGGTGAGTGTCGCGGGTGGATTTAGAGGCTTTGAGGAGGCGAGTGACGCTGTGAGATGTGAGCAAGCGTAACAAGTAGTCGAACAGAGAGTGCTTACAAGATATCACGGTCGCGGAGAACGGCGGTGAGGTCGTCCTCGAGGTCCTTGAGAGCGACGAGCTGTGCGCGCCATGCGTCGATGGCGTGGGCGTAGCGGTGGTGTAGAGCGTCGTCTGCAGCTGCGAATGCGTCGACGACGGCGGCGATTGACTGGGCGGGTGGACCGCTAGCCGTAGCGTAAGCGGAGAGGGAAGCGAGTGCGGCGTTTACGACGGGGAAGAGAGCGGCGAGTTGTTTTGCATGTTCCTTTTCTTGTGTGATGAGGTTGGCTAGCAAACGCGAGTCGGGTGGTCGATGGACTGGCATGGCATGGGAGAAGAGTCTAACGTGGGTCTCTTGTCATCCTTGTTGAAATATGGTGCTGCGCAGCCCTGACCAAGTCCACACGGCGCGCTTGCTGGCAAAAAGGCTTCGAATTCGACCTGTAACAGGTACGATAGCCTCCTTGTCCCTGTTCCTCGAGCTCTTCAGCTGATCGCCGTCTCCGAAGATCGGGACCGGCCGTCGGTTGGCCACGTTCCAGGTCGAACCCCCCAATCCCCGCTGGTCACGACCTACTTACTAGGTTGTGAATAAGTCGCAAAGTGTGTGATCTGGCACATGCATGTGACGGTATACAATCATCGAACGATGAGTCAAGTACGTGCACAACAGTGACAATCCTATCACTCAGCTACCATCAGGATGGCCCCGCTCAAGAGTCGGGATCCATCGCCGTGAGCTGGCGCCCATAATACTAAATATCTGGCATGGCATCGGCTCCCAGGAAACGCAATTACGGGATCCACCGTATGTATCCAAGAGCCTTAACGGCCCCGTCTCGCCAGGATCATCCCGCCCTCAAATCATATTCGACCGTCGGCCGCGCCCATAGCAACAACTATCTATTCATCTATCACGATATGTAATACCGGTCTCCGCCAGGGCTCTTTTGACGCCCCTGAGGCCCTCTGAATTAGGTAGAGCACCATCTAACAGTGTTCGAGTCGACAGTAAGTGAGTGCATTACGAATCTTGGTCGCCTTCTGAATTTCGCGCCATAGGTTGTCATTTTGGTAATGGGCTCTAGTCTTTGATGATCATCCTGATGGCCCCGCCGGAGGCCCGCCTGACAGCAACAGCTATCTGTTCATCTATCACGATATGTACTGCCTCTAAATCAGGTTGGTTGTGGTTGTCGCGCAGCCAGCACAACCTCAACGTGTCGAGTCGACAGTAAGTGAGTGGATTATGATCTTAGTCGCATTCTGACTCTCGTGCCATAGGTTGTCATTTTGGTAATGGGCTCTGGGTGAGTTCGCAAGTCTTGACTTTGCATTACGGGTTATTATGAGATGTGCCACTGGGTAGGTCTGCAAGACAGACGAAGACGCCACGCATCTTACGGAACGTTACTGGTATCAAATCCCTTGGTATCCACAAAACACACTGGTAGGCACAATCTCATGCTCCGAGAGGACGATGACGACGCGATTGCCTCACGGAGCGATCGAACACGCACACGGTCACAAAACTTTCAAGATAGAAACAAGAAAAATAAGGTAGGAAGGGGAGGGGGTAGGGGTATTGAAACAGACAATAGACACGCTCTGAGGGCCGAAGACGATCCACCAGCATACACATCAATCAACTATACAACGTCTCGACCTTCCCATAATCCATTGATAATTATCAAGTGCACTTGCATGAGCCAACTTCGCACTTGCAGCTATGTATCATCAGTGGTTTCTTTAGCCAGATCCATGGACACGACGACGAGTAGGGACATACCCATCGCCGCACTTGCAGCTGTCTTGGCCGCAGCCAGCTTGGTTCACAGGGAGTTCGTTGATCTACCCGGGGAATGGAACAGGTCAACGAACGTGCACCCAACACGACCGCGGATTTAGACGTACGGTTTGCATAGCGATAATGAAATGAAGAGAAGAGTTCTGAGGTCTTCTTATCTTCTTATCCACTCTCGTTATATACCCCGTCCCACCTGCCGTCCCGTGATATGAGGGAGCCAATGAGAGATGCGTGTCAATTCAAGAAATCCCGCGCTGTCAGAAATCTCTCCACCGTCACGTCAGCGGATGCGGCGGGACTCCGCAATTCCCAAATTCTAATTTGAACGTGCAGGAACCTGATGGTAATGTGCTCCAATCTTGCGCCCAGACCTGCCACGATCTCATGTACCGCAATACCGATCCGGTCCCCAGTTTACAAACATGCGCACGCACAGTCAACCGCCTTGATTTAATTGGCCGCGTCAAGTTGACGATATGATCAATAGACTGAGATTGCCCTCGGCGAGCCACGCCTCTGACAGTACTACTCAGCCCGGAGATTTCCCGGATCTTACATTGAACGATGAGGTATTTACGTGGTCAGTGCAGTATGTACCTACCAGTACTTATGGTATGGTCACTGAGTACTGATCGATGATCTGCGGCTTATCGGATCCGCAGGCGGTGCGATCATCACATCTATCAATTATTTTCATCAGACATGATCCGACGAGTCGTTTCAAAGTCAATACGATAAACTACTACCATAGGACCTAGGTGAAGCGGCAGACACCGACGACGACGATGTACGATACGGACGACCAATACCAGTGCCAGAAGATTGCAAGACAGAGATGACGATTTCGTCAGGTCAAATCCACAAAGAACTACCACTGATACACATTCTGCCTTCTTTCATTGTCTACTACGCGGGAGGAGGTCAATTCGATGCCCGCTCGCACGCCTCAATCCATCTCTCAATTCATACCCACGCACTCCCTTCGTACGACAGGCTTTCCGAAGGGCCTGAGTACCTGCATTGAAAATATTCTCTCTCAACACGTGTGCATCAGAGCGCTGCGGCGGAGGCGTGGAGCGTCATTGCAGAGAGGCAGGGCCTCAGCAATTTATCCAGCACACATATTTGACTTCACAGCACAGAGTCACAGACGACGCATACAATTACTAGTATGATCTTGTTACTATTTCCAAAGCGAGCAAAGGTAGGAAGAAAACAAGTGGCAGGACAACAGGGCAGACTCGGAGGCTGTCGACGACTCGGTGAATGAACTATACACTGCGTCTTCGACGTCCCCCTCGTTGCAGCGATCCGTCTAGCACTTGCATGAGCCAACTTCGCACTTGCAGCTATGTATCATCAGCGGTTTCTTTAGCCAGATCCATGGACACGACGACAAGCAGGGACATACCCATCGCCACACTTGCATTGGGCCAGGCCGCAGCCAGCTTGGTTCACAGGGAGTTCGTAGATCTGTACGGACAGAGGGATCAGCGCTCAGCGTCATGTCCATTGCAGCGCGAAACAACGTACGGTCTGCATAGCGGCTCGAGTGATAATCGATAAGGTGTGGGTTTCTTGTGGTGGGTTGTTGTTACATCTCTCAGCCTGAGCCTTATATACCTTTTACCAAGAGGGTCCCGTGATTAGGATCCGAGGCCATCAGGCCTTCAGGGAGCCAATGGGAATGGTTCATTATATGCCTCAGAAGAGTCGCTTATAATTAACCCCACGTCAGCACATCTCACTCGAGTTCTGGCAGTTTCCAGAACGCCCGGTCTACTAGGTGATTAGACATTCCCGACCTGCTCGGTGATCATCGATCACCCAGGACCTTCAACTTAATTTGTGGTAATGGCGAGAGTCTCACCCCATCGAAACCAGTGAGGACTCTGGGCTTTTATCGGACCCGCTCTCCACTAGGTCAGGCCGCTGTCTGCTTGGCCCCGTTACTAGGCGTCGATCGCGATTGTTCGGACTGTTGCGGCAAGATACAGAATCACACGATGCACTTACTGCAGCACCCGCGTGGTGCTATCTGCGACCGTATCCTGGACACTGAGTCAGGTTCATTGTTCAGAAAGCACCATGACATTAGCTCAAAACACATATGTACATAACAGTATATTCCGATCAGTCCTTGAAATCACGACATGATATCAGCCCCTCGGATTGGAATTGTCTATCCCATCACTTCCACCACCTCGTGCGCCTCCTCGGACGCTGCTTCCTCCTCCATCTCCATCTCCATTTCCACGCCCACCTCTGCATCCTCATCCTACACTGTCACGCCACCTTCCAGCTCCAGTTGCTCATGCTCCTCGTACTCACCGGTAGCGGCATACTCCATCCCCACCTCCTCAGCGGGCGGCAACTCGGAGTCATCAAGCTCTTCCCATCTTCCGACATCTTCAATCTGCTCAATCTCCGCCTTGACAGACGTCCAGAATTCAGCCCCTATTTGTAGCGTCACCGTGATCCAATACCCCATCTCGAGCTCGTTAATAACGACGTGACGCGTCTCGATCGCGCACTCATGCTATTCGACACACAACATCAGTTACGGTGGTGACCGGGACAGAGGGCCCACACGCACCAAGAGAATTTCTTTGACTACCTCCAGCACCTCCTCCAGCGCGTTCACAGTCTTCCGCGTCTTCCGCCCCACCACGTAGAGCAGCCCAACCTCTTGCACTTGCGGTACCTCGCCCGCGTCCACCAAGCCAGGGTCCAAGCTCACGATACAATCGAGGATGCGATTCGCTAATTCATCTTCATCTGTTCCCCGGTAACAACAAAGAGAATGGGAAAGAAAGAAAGAAAGAACGGCGCATGAGCCACATATCTGACGGGACCACAACAGAAGATGGATACACGTACCAAACGGTTGACCGTACGCACGCGCCATCAGAACCACCACAGACCGGTTTACAGCGTCTGTGCCGGCAGCCCGAGACCCGGATCGGACAACGGCCCCGGGCTCGTACCCTTCCTTGTCCTTGTTGACCAACATTCGGTGATCGATTACGTGCGCCATTGCATGCTCAAGCGATACGGCCCGTTTGAACCCCAGGACCCCCCATCCTTGTGCGAGAGACCACGTCCGCCGTGACGCCAGCCTGGTTGCGTCGCCCCTTATCATCTGTGGAACCAAAACCAACAGAGAACAAATTGGGATCGGATTTCATGGTATGTATATAAATTAGCGCGCAACGTACCTTGACGAGCGTCTGCTCCTCATTGGTTTCACTTTTGATTTCGCTTCCGTGTTTAACGACCGTCCTTGAGTGCTCGAACTCGCCGGCCTCCAGACTCTGCCAGTATTCCATCGAACGCGAATTAGTGGACCTGTGTCCGACCATAGTCAGTCTATCGCACGCATGTACACACGCAACGCAATGCAACGCGTGGAGGTGAATACCAATGATGAGGTACGAACCTGCTTTGGCTTCGAGATACCCCGCCACATTCAGCGACGCCATGGAGATCCACGACGCGTCCCTTGTCAAATTCCTCCACGTAGTTGGAAGACGGGCTACAGGTGCGCTTGTCAGGGGTTGCCACGGAAGGAGAGCGAAACGATACCCACACTCTGCACCGCACACCGCTCTTCGTCATGTATGTGGTAGAATCCGATTCGAACGTGCTGTCATAAGGAGGATGTAAGTCTAAAAGGAGCCGAAGCGAAGCGGCAATGTTACCTCGTGATATCGAGCTCTTCGTCCGTCTTTTCATGACAGAAAGTAACCTCTTGAGTGTCACTTTTACACTGGTTGCTAGTAATGCGGGTGCCCTCTAGATCCTGAACAACGGTCTCGGAGTACGATCCGGCCATATTTTCCAGATCGCACACAGTCTCACCGCCCATTATAGTCCGCCTCGACACAGGCGATCGACGTTCTCGGGGTCGATCACCGCCAGAAAGCGAAACGGATCGGGCACGCTGCGTGGTGACGACCGCAGTCGAGTGCTCCCTCGTCACGCTGTCTGCCGAGTCTTGACTGCCGCTGCGATCACGACCATTGCCATTGATGTGGATGCCATCCTCGGAGAACGATTTGCTCAGATCCTCGTCGAAATACGAAACAGAGCGAGCACGCCGCTGCTTGGTCGTGACCAGAGACTCGTCCGCCGCTGATGCAGACCTCCCAATGTCCGTTAGTGCGCGCAACTGAGTCTTGGTCGTGGTCCTGATCGTGTTGCCCTCTTCCGGTAGAGTTCCGCTCTCCTTCGTCTCCAACGCAGCCCAGGCAAAGGCAGCAGCCCCGGCTGCCAACGTCGTCCCCTCAAGCATATGCGAAGCGGAGGCATGTTCAACGCCTCGTTCTCGCAATCGCGAGGTCATCTCCGCAGATGCTTCCGAGTCAGAGCTCAAGACGGTCTTCGTCGCCTCTGTCGTCGTTTGCCCAGTGGTGCTCGTCCGCGATGACCTCTCGATTACTTCCGCCTCCACGACAGTTCCATGGGTCTGTTGTTCTCCCGATACTACCAACGTTGACGACGTTGTGGCGGCGACCTCGCTTTCAAAGCTGCCCACAGCAACCGAACGTCGATCCGATTCGTCGCAGAGCGTTGTCCTCTCCTCTTCCTCCTCCTCCTCTTCGCTGTAACCAAGACATCTCTCCTCATTGACACTCTGCTCGCAAGATGAAGAAACGACGGCCTCCGATGACGCGATGGATGTAGTCTGTTCCTGTTCCTGCTTCCGTACGACCACGTCCAGTTCTGCATGCACCTGCGAATCGTCATTCATGTCGAGCGCCGACGCCGACGCCGAGGTTGAAGAAAAGTTCTCGATCGTCTCCACTTCAGATGATTGTACTCTGATGATGGAAGCGGAATCAAGTTCCTTGGTCGTCTGAACAGCACCGCTTGAGCTTGTATGGATGCGGGACGCTGCAATGTTGGTCGTCGTCGTCGCACCCACAGTCCGTTCTTGTTCTTGTTCGATTTGCTCGGCAGCCCGCGTTCGCGACGCAATGTCTTTGGCCTCTGACTCCACAACAGTCCCAACGCTCCGCTTCTCTTCTGAGAGTGTCTGTATCGTCGTCGACGAGGCGGCAATCTCGCTCTCAAAGCCACTCCGGTCTTCCTCTTCTCTGAAATCCACAATTTCCTTCTCCTCGACACTCAGCTCGCAAGAGGAAGAAACGACGGTTTGCGAGGACGTGGATGACACGGTTTCAGTCTCTTCCTGTCTCCGTCCGGTCACCTCGAGTTCCACGTGCGTCTGCTGGTCGTCATGCACATCGAACGCCGACGAGATGTCTTCGACCTTCTCCACGTGAGACGTCTGTACACTGATGACGGAAGCAGACACATCTAATGTCTTCGTCGTCTCAACCGCGCCCGAGCTTGTCTGAGCGCCGGAGGTTGCGATTTCCATTGTTGTGCGAGCGTCGTCACATTCCTGCGAGGAACGCTGTGTCGATGCCTCCACAGTCCATTCCTCTTCAAGTTCTTGTTTGGTTTGCTCAGTAGCACGCGCTCGCGACGCCGTCTCGTTCACCTTCACGACAGTTGCAACGTTCTGTCTCTAAGTATTAGCATTGACGACGTTGAGGCGGCGGTGTTGCTTACAAGGCCCCACTCGTCCTCTTCTTCTCCATAACACACGTATTCCTCCTCATCCCGTTCACGAGACGAAGCGACGGCGGTGGACTTGATTGAAGTTGTTTTGTTCCGTTCCTGCCTCCGCATGTCCAAGCCGAGGTGATCTGCGTACGCATGCTGATCCGAGCGCACGTCGAGCGCCGATGTCGTGACGGAAGCAGACACATCCGATGTATTCGTCGTCTGAACCGCGCCCGAGCTTGTCTGAGCGCCGGAGGTTGCGATCTCCGTTGTTGTCGCGCGAGCGCCGTCACATTCCTGCGAGGAACGCTGTGTCGATACCCCCATGCACCATTCCTCTTGTTCTTGTTCGGTTTGCTCAGTAGCACGCACTCGCGATGCCGTCTTGTTCACCTTCACGACAGTTGCAACGTTCTGTCCCTAACTATTAGCATCGACGACGTTGAGGCGGCGGTGTTGCTTACAGGGCCCCACCCGTCCTCCTCTTCTCCGTAACACACATATTCCTCCTCACCCCGTTCACGAGACGAAGCAACGGCGGTGGACTTGATCGAAGTTGTATTGTTCTGTTCCTGCCTCCGCGTGTCCAAGCCGAGGTGATCTGCGTGCGCATGCTGGTCCGAGCGCACGTCGAGCGCCGATGTCGTGACGGAAGTGGACACATCCGATGTCTTCGTCGTCTGAACCGCGCCCGAGCTTGTCTGAGCGCCAGAGGTTGCGATCTCCGTTGTTGTCGCGCGAGCGTCGTCACACTCCTGCAAGGAACACTGTGTCGATATCCCCATAGTCCATTCCTCTTGTTCTTGTTCGGTTTGCTCAGTGGCACGCGCTCGCGACGCCGTCTCGTCCACCTTCACGACAGTTGCAGCGCTCTGTCCCTAAGTATTAGCATGGACGACATTGAGGCGACGGTGTTGCTTACAGGGCCCCACCCGTCCTCCTCTTCTCCGTAACACACATATTTCTCCTCACCCCGTTCACGAGACGAAGCAACGGCGGTAGACTTGATCGAAGTTGTTTTGTTCTGTCCCTGCCTCCGTACGTCCACGTCGAGGTAATCTGCGTGCGCATACTGGTCCGAGCGCACGTCGAGCACCGATGTCGAGGTCAATGAGACGTCCTCAACCTTCTTTACTTCGGATGTTTGTGCTTCGCTGACGGAAGCGGACACATCGAATTCCTTGGTCGTCTGAATGTCGCACGAATTGGAAGTCGTGATGTCCGTCCTCGTCGCGCGGACGTTGAGTTCCTCCTGAATGGATACCCCGGCAGTCCGTTCTTCTTGTGCTTGCTTGGTTCCCTCAGTAACACGCGCCCGTGTCCCCGTCTCGTTTGCTTCCACGACAGTCCCGACTCTCTGTTCCGAGACTATCAGCGTTGACGACGTTGAAGCGGCGATCTTGCTTTCAAGTTCAGAGGCACACCGGTCCTCCTCCTCGCCAAAGTCAGCAATTTCCTCATCGAAATCCCGTTCGCAAATTGAGGAGGCGGCAACCCGAGAGGACGCGCTCGACGCGGTCCGTTTCTGTTCCTGTCTCTGAACAACCACGTCAAGGTGCGTCTGCTGGTCGTCGTGCACGTCCAAAGTTGATCTCGAGGTCGACGAGACGCCTGAGAAGGTATCTATGACAGAGGCGGATACGTCGAGTCCTTTGGTCGTCTGAACGGCCCCCGAGCTGGTCTGAGTGCTGGAAGTTGCGATGTCGGCTGTTGTCACGCTGGCCGAGTTGTGTACCTGCGAGGAAATCCGTGACGACACATCCATGTTCCATTCTTCTGATTCTGATTCTCCTTCTTGTTCCTGTTCGATGTGTTCGACGAGCTGTTTGGTCGCACGCGTCTCAAGATGTTCGTCTCTATAGTGCAAGTCAGCCGGCTGTGGTGTCTCGAACAACAATACAAAAAAATTGAGCTCACGTGTGATCAAGAGATCGAGATTGCTGCAGGCTGTAAACCTCGAGAGACGAAAGAGCCGCGGCGGAACCGACACCCGCAACCACATCCATATCGTTGGCCTCTCCTGAGCGAGTGGTAGTGGCGCGAACAGCATCGCTGCTCAGCTGCTCGCAAGTTGAATCAACGACGCTGACAACGTTCTGGGTCCGCTTTTCCGCTTTCGAATCGCCAGCAGTGGTCTTCACCGTCTCCCGAGCGACCTGCGAGGATGCGATCGAAGAGGTGCGTTTCTGTTCTTGCCTCTGTATGGCCACGTCGAGGTGCTCTAGGTGTGTTTGCTGGTCTTCACTCACATCGAATGTAGACCTTGAAGTCGACGAGACCTGCTCAGATGCTTGTACTCTGGTAAAGGACGCGGAGGTGGACGCATCGACGTCCAACTGAACGGCAGCACCCGAGCTAGTTTGAACACCCGATGCCGCGACATCCGTTGTCGCCACGTAGGTATCACTGTGTGCCTGCAAGGAATCCAGTGTGGAGACGGCGTCGACGAACTGGTCGGTCGCATGGGACATCTCAAGATGTTCATCTCTATAGTGGATGTCAGCCTGCCGTGGCTTGTCACATAGTCATATAATAAAACTCACGTAACATCAAGAGATAGAGAGCGCCGGACGTCACGAGCAGGCAGTGACGAAAGAACGGTCGCGGTACCAACTTCCACATCCACATGGTCATCTTCTCCAGAGGTACTAGTAGCGCGAACTTGAACATCCCCGTTATACGACTGCCGATGAAGCGAATCAAGAACCCTGCTCTGGGTCTGGATCTCCGCTTTCGACCCGACAGCATCTATCGTCTTCGATTCTCGTCGTGTGTCCGGCATTGTTACGGCGGCGTGCACATTCGAAGCGGTGGTAGTCTCTCTGGACTTGTCAGCATCGACCACGACCACAGCACTGTGTTCGATATCTTGGGCAGCCTTCGAGGTAATAGTCATGGCGGAGGTATTGTTGGAATCAGCCATGAACACGGTGCCGTGTTCGTCGTATTGGGTGGCCATGTGTCCCTCATATTCTTTATGACGAATCTGAGACTTGCGGACGTCTGCAGCCAAATTTTCCGTCGAGGCGATGCTGGTGTCGAGAGTCGAAACGGAATAAGAGGTAGACAAGTTCTCGATATCTCGCTGCGTAGCGAGAGACTCGGACGTGCCATCGGCGTACTTCGTGAATGATGCCTTGCCCGTCGTGGAAGTCGGATCGACTCTCTCAGTCCTATGTAAGTTGCGTCAAATAAGATCCTCGCCCGAATGAGATGAAAGTGACGAACAGAGTCTCTTGGCATGCACCGAAGTGCTGTTCGACGGCTGAGCTTCCCACGTCGGATCGTCGTACAAATACGCTTGCCGCAGCAGTATCGACGACGGCACTAGATTTCTCATCCCCGCGGTATTGTTGTGAGTGAGGCCCCGAGAAAGCCGGACCATCGGCTCCTAGCTGCGCGTCGCTCGCCTTGACAAGCGAACCGACGGCGGCATCTTCATAGCTTGGTGGGGGTTCCTCAGCGTCCACATCCCTGGAAAGCCAGCCGTCCGTCAGCAATGGTTGAGTCCAACTACACCGAGTTTTGCAAAGGAGAGAAACGCTACTACGCACGGAATCCAGGTAGAGATGTGCCACTCGACGCTGTCCTTTGACGTTCCAGACGGTGTTGGCACCTGTGCCATTTGAGTTTGGACTTGCATTCGTGTCTGCGTCCGCTTTTCCTGACTAGTAGATGCCTGCCCGCCGAATTGCTCGCGGGAACATTGTTCTATATACATAAAATGTCGCATCAAAGGTTATATGTGAGGCAAGAAGTGAATGCAATTGTAAGACACTCACTCTCTGCTGTGTCGATCGAGTAAGCCTCCCCTCTTGGATCTGGCGTGACTGGAGAGGATGGAGAGGACACATAGGAAAACGAGGATCTATAAAATGAGATTTAACAGAGAAAGGTTTGGGACGTCAAAAACACAAACCTCAGGTTGTCCTTACGCACTGAGACAGCCTCTACTCCTTCGACACCTACCTCCTCTATGGCGATAGTCCCGTGGACCTTGTCTCCCGGAGCCTCGCATGTTCCTTCCCGCGACTCCGAGTAGTCGACGTACGAAGCACGCAGAGCAGTCTGAGGCGCATCCCCCGGAGAGTGTAGCACAAGCCCTGAGGCGCGGGACGAAACAGAATACTGATCGTGAGAACCGGTAGTAGACTGACTGATATCGCGCCCCCTGAATCAATGACGTGAGGACGTTGAGTTATCGAGATACTATAACTATCGCCAGGTTCACTCACCATGCCACCGCCTCGTCTTCAACCTCGACCTCGTCTTCTGTCTCGTGGACGTCACATGTCCGCTGCGTCCCCGCAATCGAATCCTTAGTCGAAAATCTTCCCCTGACGAATTCGGATTCCTTGGAGGATCGTGCACTCGCAGCAATGGCGACGACGGCTCCAGCGGCCACAACACTACTGCCGATAATTTGCGCAGTATCCGCGGTCGACTGATCCTTCGACGCTGATACGCATGCCAGAGACGCTGACAGAGGTGGTCTAGGTCCAGAAGAGACCGAAACCGCACCAGATACACTGACGTCCACGCTCGCCTCGGCTTGAGATGTCTTCGGGGATACCAAGCGCCTAAAGAGAGGTCAGCGGCGCCTCCTGATCACCTAACGGTTGACCCGCGAACCTGTATGCATTGCTAGAACCATTTTCCGGGGTCAGAACCGGAGTACAAGCGACGTTCGTCAGGGCCGTCTCTGTGGTCGCAGTCACGACCACTTTCGAGGTGACAAGTCGAGAAGTGTCCTCCATAGTAGATACATTGTCTTGTTGGTTGAATGCGAAACCCTGCCTGACGGACAGGGCATCGACTCGGGCATCACTACTAGTGCGTTTTTCCTCCACTTTTGATTCTTCTGCAGCTGCTAAACGGAGAGAATGGTTGGGTTCCGGTTGACACATTATAATGTCACGCGAGTCTGTGACCTCCTCGACGCGGCGACAATCGCTGGGGACGAGGTAGGAGACGGACGAATTCATGTTCGTATCGGTGGTACGTTTGATGTCTGCACTTCCACCGAGGCTTTCTTGATGCAACAGATCCGACCTTTCAAACGACCCGACCCTGCGTATCAATGAGCTTCCATGATAAAACACGTATATGGAACATGCTCACGAGGATTTTATGACAGATGCACGCGTTTCCTCGATCTGATCATGTTCCATCCCTTCGCTTCGTCGTTCCGAAGACACGACCTGGATATCTCTGCGGGCATCGAGCACATTTTTCGTTCGTGCGCAGGACTCGGCCAGCACAGACGAGGCAGAATCACGCACATCCACTGATGCAACGGTGCTTCGCTGTACTGTCATTTCCACATTCGATCCCAAGGACTTCTCTTCGGATGATACCGCTCGAACTGGACCGCTCTTCAGCAGAATCCATGAATTTTCAGGGCGAGACGAAGCGGCGGCTGCAGAATCGACTGTTGCTTCCATTCGTCGATCGCTGGTGGGAGGCACGAACGCATAAATCAACTCAAATTGCCAGTGAAAGGAGACGAAGAATGTGCTCACGGAATCGATGTAGTCACAGAACGCTCGAGGTGGAACTCGACATCCTTCTCAGCATGTATGCGTTCCGTTTCTTCTCGTGCCTCGAACTGCTCGGCATGCGAAGCGTCGCGGGCGACGCGTTCGGTGGCAGAATCTGTCAGCGCCAAGGCACCGATAACGCAGCCCAAAGCGAGAGCTTTCTCGGTGGCATGAGTGGAAGATCGGAGGGTACCTGCGGAGATACGAGCTGCAACAATATCATCATGTTCACTATCATATCCGTTAGTGGTTTTCTCCAGTTTGGATGATCTAGAAGGACAATAAGCGAAGACCCTCCGGTACTATCAGCGCAGCAAACCTTTTTACGTCCTCCCGATGGCCACCCACATCCCTAACGTCCAGAACCGTTCCTCGGGTATCGACCACAGAAAGTTCTTCGGGCTGACATTTCACTGTATTTATATTGGTTTTGCTCACCAAAGTGACACAGGGCGGGGAGGCAGGGCGTGCAGGCGAAGAGGTGTCAAGGGTCAGTGAGACGGACGCCGAGTCGGATGCAAACCCTCTGCTTCCACAAGGTGCAGGCTCTGCACCGACCGAATCAAGAGAACCGATACCGCGAACAAGGTTTGCCTTTCTGTCCTTAGACGAGGCATTGAAGGCAGAACGCGCGGGACCACGTGCAGCTTCGCCACTCAAATCCATACTCGACGCACGTTGAACTATTCCTCCTGTCTTCTCACAAGGTTTCGCTTCCAAAGACGCGCTGTTGGTACCATTTCTGCAGTGAAAGTTAACTTTGGTCGATGAGGAGGAGAGACATGCTCACGATGTTACTCGCACGATTGTAGCTATGTTCTCTGCATCCGTATCATCAACGCTCACAACACGCGACTCGCGAACACCAGAGACGCCAACGAGTTTCCTGTCATTGATTGCAACACGAGCTGATCGGTCCAGTAAGCCATTTTCGGCGAAAGTTTCGGCAAACTTCGAAGAAGTCGCTTCCCCCTCGATAGATGACGAAGCGCGCTGGATAGCGACTGTGTCCTCATCATGGATGATTGAAGTGCGGGATTGGAGGTCAATGGTTGTTCCGACTCGGACTTCATCAATACGTTCAGCGTGATCGTTGTGATGGGCAACTTGCTTCAAGTTCGCGCTACTGTCGTTCCTAGTCGTCAGGTTAGCTTGGCTTCATATAAGTAACAACAGCAACCGACGATGTTTTTGTGGTCATTGTGGCTCCTTTTTCAATGTGCGCAGACGACTCAGTGTGGTCGATGATAGCGCTCTCTCGTTTTCCAAGGGCGATAAGAGCAGGAATAGGCTGTCCGGGAACCAGAGTTATTTCTTTGGTGGGAAGCTCGGCGTCGACATCCAGGGTGAATGTTGTACTAGTGGTCGTTTTGAGAGGCGCCGTTTGATATGTTCCAGCTGTGGTCGATTCGAGCGACCGAATAAGCTGGTCATTCTGGATCGAACTAGTAGACGCAGAATGAAAAGGATTGCCGCGTGTATCAACGCCAGATCGCAGAGTGACGATTTCCGTTCGTTGGCTGTCTGACATCCGAGTCGATCCCGTTGATTTGGCCATGTCACCACTGGGAGAAACGTGGGTTTGCTTAAAATGGCTCATAGAAGATACTGACCTTGTCGTTGTCAACACCGCCGCCGCTTGCTTCACGTTCACAGTGATTTGAGGAGCAACTACAATGTTTGTATGCTTCCCGGACGCCGTGGTCGAGTTCGACAGAGCGGACAAGTAGTCCGCTTCGCATCTCGATGATGATATCGTGTGTGCATCCATGATCTGCTCTTCGCTCCGCGCCGGAATTTGAGATGAGTGATCCTCCCTCTTCCGTGTGATGGCGACCACTGTATCAGGGCAACCATGCTGGTCCGAGCCATCTATTGCCAAGACACCCACTCTCCGCTCATGTGACGAGGTCCTTGTCATATCAGTAAAGCGTAGTGAAATATATCCAAGAGGACTCACAATTGAGTGGCGTAAGTGACTTCATTGTGAACATCCACTTCCTTTCGGTCGCGCTGGTCAGTCTGCGCTAGACCTGACACTTCTCGCGCTTGTTCCGAAGTGACAATCTCGAGAGCGCTCCCTTCAGATGGTAGGTTTTTCCGTGTCTGGACTCCGATCTTGGCCAGGGTGGCGCTGCCCGTCGACTTATCAATACGCGGGTTCGTGTAAACATCTGCAGCTGAGACGGCTTCGGATGTCTATGAGCATATATGAAAGCTTGACTCGGATGAGAGTTACCTGGGCGGCTATCCGTGCGGGTGATATACTTTCGATCTTCAATCGCACTAGTCCGGGATATTTGAATGTCAGTAGGCCTGCATAGAAGTTAGCACACGCAACATGCTAGATGTCCTCGGATGTCACTCACCTGCTACGTCGACTTTCGGTTTCATCGAGCACTATTGGAACAGGCGTCTGTCCTGTCTTCGGCCCCAATGATGATGGCAAATCAGCAACCACAGTTTGTTGTATCCTCAGATTTTCAGAGACGTCCTTCCCGGTCAACATCGTTTCTCTGTCCTCGGTGACCTTGGCGGATTCTCTGCTGGTAGGGAAACCGGGACCGTGAATTGCTTCTTTACGCTCGTCGAGCTTGACCTCCGCGCGCTCGGAATGTTGCTGACGATAGTCGGAAATAGCCTCTAGCGTGACAGCAGCAACGGCAGCGGCCGCGAGTACTCCTGACACCACTGAACTGCTATTCTTTGAAGATGCCAACTTTGCGTTTTCTCGCCCTTTGAATTCCTGCGCAACCCTGGTGCTCTTGGATTCTTCGATCGCACCACGACTGTATGTACCAGAATAACTCGTAAGCATCAAAAACGCACATATGTTCAATATTTTGTTCACCTAGTCGCGGGTCCCTCCTGTTTAAAACCGCCCTTTCCTTCCCTTGACGTCACCACAGATGCATACACGTCGCCCTCTGGTCCCAAGTACTTGCTGAGAGGCACTTCGTATCTCTGCTGCATATTCGAAGGGGTCGTATGCGTCTTCTCGTCCCAACTAAGACTGACACGCTCCGCGTCTGCCCGTTGCACATTACCAAGGCGATCCTTTGCATCAAAAGGACTGGGAAAGACGTCAAACTATGACTCGGATCAGCGCATCCAGCACAGAAACACTTACGAATGCACTGAGTCAGATTCGGATGCCCTTGTCTTTACATCAGCTTGTAGGTGAAGGCTGGCCCGCGCCAACACTGGGTCCGAGGCACGACTCGGAGTATTATCTAGCAAGTTTGAAGAACGACCCAAAGTGCCTTCATACAGGCGACTTCGCTTCCATCAGCATCCTATTACCATGTAAAAAAGTGGAATGGCTACCTTGATTCCCCAGAGGTAAACCGGGTGTCGCTAATACCAATAGAGACGCCTTCCTCTCTGGAAGGTCGAGTTTGGATCATATCACTGTGTGAAAATTGTGCTACTGTCTTGTGGATGCCATAGCCCTGTGTGCCTTGCGTCGGCGAGGCACCGCGTCCGCTGCTTCCCGATTCACCGCGCGAGATAGCAAACTGCGCAGCACCTAAAGCGGGAGTAGATAACCGCGGGACTAGAGGCGAAGAAACCCAACCGGGACCTCTGACATCCGAAGCCTGGGAATCCTCCACTGCGACGCACATTCGTGTCTTTTCCATCGCAAGCCTGTCGAGCTCGCTGCGCTCGGTTGTTGGCCGTGCACTTTGGAGAACAGCTGGTCCGGGCATTCGTCTGAATATGGCGTCAGAAACATTTCCCATTTGATAAGTTGGTCCACCAACGCTGCCTCAGAGAAATGACGATCATCGGACCGTTCCTGGATTGACATCTTGCGCATGATAGGAAAATGATCTGCAGTTCGAGCAGCTGCAGTCTTGTTGATATCAGTGTTCGCGAACGGACGAGAAGAAATAGAAACAGTTGGGGAACGCTCGCTGTAACTTGAAGCGACGGCAGCGACTGCGCCTGCAGTCGCAAGTGTGGAGGAGATGACCTGGGTGGCGCTAATTGGCGACTCCGGTTTACGTGAAAATGCAACATTGGAACCAGGTCGGCTGCGCTGAGCGTCGACATTGATGTCGACATTGACTTCAAGAGGCCGTAGATGCACCAGCTTGGCATCCTTAGAGGGATATAGCGACCTGACCAACGGCTCCGCTGAGGATCCCAAGCGGTGCAACCCAGTATCGGCCGCCATGGTAGCGATTTGGATGTTGCGACCATCGGCGGGCTGTTCAGCCGTATGAATGCGATGGGCAGCTCTCTCAGATATGAACTCGCTAAAAAAAACCGTCAACTCAGGTTACCGCCGCAAAGGGTGACACCAACCGATCGCCAACTTCCTTCTCCATATACGTCAAAGATCGTTCTGTTTGTCGAGGAGAAGAAGTTGTAAGGATCTGGGGTCTCTGGACTGATGAGTTCCGAGAGAAAGGTCGAGTATAGGGATTCCTTTCGTGTGATGCCTCCAAAGGTCTTCCTACCAAGTCATGCTCGGAGACTCGAGAAGCAGCCGCAGCACCAGTCCCAGCATGACCGAGACGACCTGTCAGTGGGGAAGACACCCTCAATACACTAGGCGACCTAGCGTGCCTACAAGAGGATTCAGAGAAGAATGGTACTGGAAGCACATCGACAACGAACGTGAAACCACCGGGGTAAAATTCGCTCTTGACATCTCGCTGGTCATGTCTGCTGACACCGTCAACAGAACGAGTCAGCATCTTGGGAGAGCCGATTATAGGAACCGTCGAATGTGTATGATCGTCGAATGGTTGCGAGAACAAGAGATCATTAGTAGGGGGGATATAACTAGCCCGAGGAACGGGAGCAGCGATGGCATCATGAAAGCGACCGTCATTATTCTGCCGCTCGCGAGTAGTTTCTGCGCGTGGAGAACCTATGAGGGAGCGAGTCCGAGGAGATTCAGGCTGTTGAAAGTTCGTTGAATCCTGTGTTGTTAGGGTCCTCCTAGTGGGCGAATGAATTAATCACTAGCAGACGGATAGAAAGCCGCAAAACCAACCCATAAGCAGAAGAACTCAGTCTGCGGACCCTGTTATCCGCGTGCCCGATTGCAGGGAACAATTCTGAAGACTGCTTGATCTGCGACCTTGGAGTTTGCGCAGTCTCGATGTCAAGGGAACGCTCGTTTCGTAGAGAGTCACCAGCTAGATATTCGTGGCGTGAGGGAATAACAAAAGGTGAACGCTGAGAAGGTTGTCGGGTCAACTTCACCGTGTCCACCTCGATGGCTGCGGAAGAACATATGTCTTCAATCACATCACGGCTGATGGGGGATAAAGGTGAAGTGCTATGATGCTTATCGGTGGAGTAGTCGCGGCTGAGGGTACATGGGTCAGAGTGTGAACGGTTGAAGCTACGCAGAACGGGTACCTCCTTTCCGTAGTAGAAGCAGCACAGCGCACCCCATTATCAGGTATTACACGCAAAATATCGCTGTCAAAAAGCAAGCTCGCGGTAATCTCTTTCTGAGAGGTACGAAAAGAGTCGGATTTGCGCAAGCGTTTAGCAGCATCCGAAACGATATAGGAGCCTTGTTGGAGGTTTTCAAGTCCTTGTGTGATGCTCCATCGCATTTCAGTGGCGAAACAGAGTACTTCATACCGCTTTACCTGATCAAGTTGATCGCGAAATTGTCAATAAATCTAATAGGCGATATGCACTCAGTACTGACCGTCACCTGCCGACCTGCGAAGTCGATAAGGGCGCCCAGCGGCAATCCGGTCCCTGCCGCGCCTATGCCTGATAAGGGTAATTGTGAAGAAGGAAAGATGGACGGATTCAAAGTTCTTACAATAATGACCCTGCGTTTGGACCGGACAGAAGTAACCATCAGATCAACATGCGAAGGAGGTACTACGCTCTCACCTCTAAGAATGCTCTTGCGACGAACTGAGGGCCACCGTATGCTGCTGAAAATGGCACAGCATAATCCGGTATAACATTGTCCGTGACAAGGACCTGATACGCTTCATTTGAGAAACTCCGATAAGAACGCACGAACAACAATCGCGACCCACCCAGGAGAGAGGAAGTGGAACTCCATGAAGCATAATGTCCTGGGTGCTTTTGCGGGCATCTTCAAAGCGTTCATTTCGTCGCGAGAGGACATCTTTTGAGGGAGACAATGATGTTGTTTGAGTGTTTGCAGAAAACGCGTCACGGCAGTCAACCCGTGGGCTTGTGCCTTTCTTGAAAGGAGAAAGATTTGGATGATCTGTTCTGAATGGTATCATCAAGAAAGCAGAGAGTGGGGAAGAACGGGGTACTGAGTACGCTGAAAACGTACAACAATACCTTTATGGAAAATTTCAACAAGATCACGGATACCATTGAGTCTGATAGGCCCTGAAATTCAACGGATCCTGCGGGATTGGAGTTCGCCGGAGCGTGTTAATTCCCCCAAAGGCGACCGGACGCCACCCAAGTCACGTTGAAAAGCTGGAGGGCAATTCTGCTAAAAACGGGGATACACGCCCCCTCGTGCCGTGGGCGTAATGCACTTGTCAAGTGTTTGCCTCGCGTTTCTCTCGAAACGGACTGAATAAAGCAAAGGAGCGACTCACTATGCACAGGGTTGATCAATGCCGGTTAACGTTGATGCAAAGACAAGCCGAATAGAGGAAACGAGTGCCTGAGAAGTTCTAGGAACGTAATGTGATAGCATTAACACCACACCTCATGGGTTTGCCCTGGGTCAAGGGTACATATGGGAAACGTGCGTCCATCATGCACCCAGAGTTCCATGTGACTCGTCACTCAGGGAAACAATGCTACGTCCATGATGGTGGTCGTCGACTCGCCGAAGGCATGATCCATGGGGTAGTAGTGCTTGGTCAGTTTTTTTTAATACGTCCCCGTCGTCCATTGGTAGGTTGCATAAAGTGTTCCTGGTGATGGTGCCATCAATGACAGATCAAATTCTCTATCTCGCGCCGGGGAAGCAGAGTTCTCGTAGTAGAGGGTGCCGAGTAGGCTGTTTACCACTTCAGCCTAGTCCACGGACCACGACTCTTTGAGGCCGATCAGTGGCAATCGGCGAACAGGCGACCTACACATGTCACCAAACAAGTCAAAACATCATGCAAAGGGATCAAGTAATCCCGTGCACCCTCAGTGCTTTCTCCTCCGTGGCGATTTGACATGCAACATGATAGAACATTTCTACCAGAAGCCCGTCTCCAATAAACCTGTACACTCGTCAAGGACTGTTTGAACGATATTGGCACCGGCGAATCATTGGGCGTAACCTGGTGCGACCTTTGTCCCTTGTTCGTATGTATGTTAAAGTTGTAATGAATTGAATCTGCCTCGCAAATCGTAGAGATCTAAGACGTCACAATCAAAAGATGAACGCGAGTGTGGGTCCCTCTGCTTCCGCGGCGCCCTCTGTGGAGATCACCTTCATTCAGATAGCGGCTGCAGAACGGTGCACAAGCAGCACCGTATGGACCAGCTTCCATTATTTCCATTTAGCCGAGACTAGGTTACCAATATTAATTATACTCGGCGCGCTGAGTCGCCGACGTCACCGAGAATGGCCCCGCTCAGCGCTTGAGCTTCATCGATAGGCAAGTTGAAGTTCATGACAACTAATCAAGTATTGCCAACAGCCAGTCCGACGAACAGCAAGCCCACATAGTAATGATTGGACTCGTTTTGCAATTTGACGGACTCACAATGCGAAGTACTTGCATCTCGGCGATTCATCCGATCAACTGCAAACCAGCGAATCACATTGCATTACTGCTACCAGCAATAGTCAACTCCGTGGCAAACAGCGGTAACGACGTTAGCGTGTGGAGTTTTTG
>JBBPNG010000312.1:0-27192 GCA_038091095.1 Leccinum incarnatum
GGAGACATAGGTGGATGGATATTCACCGAGCCAGGCCCGACACCGAGTCGATTACGTTTTGTATCCGGTCTTGTGCACGGGTCTGGGAATTGCATCCATGTGGAGTAATGCGGTCATGTCCGTCACCAACTTGACGTGCACACGGGCCGTTCAAGCAATCCGTCGACGAGGAGGAGGACGACGACGAAGGCTGAATCGGGCCCGTTCACTCTGCTTGGGGTCGATACTCCCTTATCAGCGACGCCCACGAACTCAAGACGTTATCCCTCGACTCTCACCATGGGTCTTCCTCGTGTCGCTCCTGCACACCTTGCACGCCCTCCTCGTCCACGAACCGCGCAACGGGCCGCAGTAATTCAATGGGTCTACGCGTCGCGATTGTCTGTCAATAG
Source organism: Leccinum incarnatum (assembly GCA_038091095.1). Classification (NCBI taxonomy): domain Eukaryota; kingdom Fungi; phylum Basidiomycota; class Agaricomycetes; order Boletales; family Boletaceae; genus Leccinum; species Leccinum incarnatum. Next base: position 393 of record JBBPNG010000312.1, read on the forward strand.
CCTGAATACACAAATGCGTGATTTTCTCACTGTTTTGAACAATTCACGCGGTGAATCTAGAGGTTGCGAGGAAAATGCACGATCAGGTCTCAGAGACGTGATCAATGTCCCCACCACCTTGGTGAGCGTTGGTATCGAGTCGTCGGAAATCTCTTGGTAAGCTCTGAAATAGTTCAGCAGTGATTGACACCAACGTCCGACGTCGCCCCCTGGCGCATACATACCTGACAGCGGCGTCACAAGCGAAATTTGTAGCCCATCTTATCTTTTCAACATCCTCAGTATCTCGGATGTGTTGCAGGTACGGATTGAGCTTTGTAGCATCCGAACGATGAAAGTTGGCGAGAAAGGAGAGCAAGAGTGTCGCTTAGAACGTATAACGTTCCGTTTCAGGCGACTTGATGAACTAGGAAACGGGTGAGTCACCTCCTACTAGGTGATTAAAACTCATCGACATACGTTCACCAAGGCAGGAAAGAGGTCTGTTCGGAGGAGGTACGCCCCGGGACTGAGCTGGTTGATGCTCCCCGTGTATATGATGGCCAGTTGAAGGACTTGATGCCGTATGGCAGCTTGCGAACGAGCAAGTTAGCACGCTAAAACGAAGTGGACGTCGTCTAAACGCACCTTGTGCCTCGTCGCCTCCGAGAATCTGCGCAATCATGTCCACGAACTCCTGCGAGAGCAATCCTCCGTCAGCGGGCCCAGCGGCGCATATATAGCCAGTAGCAACTCACCCTTGTTGCTCTCTTTGATTTCACCAGCAAAGAGGATCCATGACCTCCCATCCCACAAAGTTCTAACGTTCATTGCCAGCACGCGTCGCAGTAGGACTGACACCCGGGCCGTCTCAATCGCTCGCTGTCGGACCGTCGCGTCCTCATCGTTCCTGGCTGCAAATCGAATGCATGTGATGAACAACGAGCTCAGAACCGGCTACTAACAAGATGTGACCACAGTCAGTCAGCATTATGCGAATGTTTCCGGGGATAGATTAGTCAGACCTTGTGTATGTGCAGGCACTCGTCTTTCGGCAACGTGACCAGGAACTTGTTCAGAAAGTCGCGGTCGATGTCGAGAGCAAAGAAGTCTCGCCAAAACTGACGTTCGGTAGCACTGGGCGAGATCTGAGCTGGGCTGAGGCTCTGGAACGATCCAAGTTATCACGATGATGCAAGTACTGTACCCCTTCAAGACCGTCCCCGTCTCGCAGCGCTCTTCACTAAATATCCGAAATCTGCTGGTGCTCTTTCCAAGACGTACAACGACGTCACTCTCGGTAAGGCTGTCCAACGTATTACTACCGTGACTTCCCAAAACCGACTCATCCGTGCACATACAGCACAGATCTAGATCTAGAAAAAATGGACCGACGTTCGAGTGCTCGAACTTCCAAAGTGTGGACGCGGTGCGATCATGGGTCTCCGGCTCTCCCTTGTGAGTAGAACCATCTAGTACTGTTTGCGAATGGTACCGCTAACCCTTTCCCTGGCCACAGACTGCAGGCGAGCTCCTGACACCCTCCACCATCCTTCGTATTCCTATGAATGCCCTGCAACCCCTCCTCTCCCCCTCCACCTCACCTCCATAATGATCATTCATGACCTCGCCTTCGTGTTCTTCCACCGCTCCAGGGAACCCAAACCGCTCCCCGTCCGGCCGGGGTGCCAAGTCACTCGCAACGAACGATGTGTGGAAAAGGATACGGATGACGAGTAGAGCAGTGAGGGAGTTGGACGGAGGATTGACCACTGGACGAGGGAACTTAATTGACATAGAACGTGGTAGCGGTGGGGGACGCCATGTCGGATTTACGAGCGGGTAATTATCCTTTATGGCGATCGTAATGTTATCATCTTGTGACGGGTGTCTTGCCGGCAGTTGTGAGCTTGGCAAGTGCGTGAGGGTATGGAGTCTCAGATACGACTTGGGCATTTTCACGGCACCACATGTAGACCAAAAACATGACGGATGACTCGCTTCGAGCTCGTCGACATGTTGGACCAGGTGGTCATATAGTTCACCCGTTCTCGAGAAAGGAGTTGCACTGCATTGGGATCTATCCCAAGTGGCATTTGAGACGATGACTTGCTTGCGTTTTCTTCCTCCGGCTTACTCCACGAACAATAAATCGCTGGGGCGGACCATAGTTTGGGCCTGCGGGAACACGACGTTGACATTCTTGATCTAGCTGAGATCCCTTGCCGCCAACTTGAGTATCGAAGCCACTGCAATGATGTCAGTGGGTCACTATAACTATCCAACGTCCATGGACTCACTCAGGTAAGGACCGGATGAAATCCAGGATGTTCGCATCACGGCAGGCCGCCTCAATCTCTTCTTCCGTGACCTCGAATTCGGTTTTGGTTGCGCCAAGCAAGACATTGAAGCGGACAGTGCCAGCATACAGTGTATAATGAAGAACAGCTGAGTCGTTGCGGATAAATATCAATAAATGCTACTGACTGGCTCTTGAGAAACGAGTGCGATCTGTTTCCGGTACTCTTGAACGTTGTACTCGTGTATAGGGCCATCGAGGAGAATACGCCCAGCCAGAGGGTCATAGAAACGTTCCATGAGCTGGATTCTAAAGGATCTATTAGTGAACGCATTCGATCGAATTTGGAGGGACATACACGGTGCTTTTACCGCATCCACTGGCCCCAACGAGAGCGACGTATGTGCCAGGTTCCACTTTAAGTGACAGATCTCGGAGCACGCGAACGCCAGGTCTTGTTGGATACCGGGAGTGCACATTCTCGAACTGAATCTGGCCTTGAACCTTCTTTTCCTCTTCGAACGTTTTGCCAGCAGTGGACTCGGCATCTATTTCTGGAGTGGCGTCAAGTAGCTTGACGATTGCACCTGCAGCGCCGCGAGCAGAGGAGATGTCTGGCATAAAGGAGAAGACGTTGCCTGCTTGGATAGCCCCAAACGTTGTGCTCTACAAGAACGTTTAGTGACTAAAACTAGACAAAACACGCGTAACGTACCCTGAGAGCCACGAAGAACGAAGTCGTGTTAATTTCAAGATGAGAAACGAGCACCGAACTATACCAAAAGACGAGAGCAATGACGTAGAAGGTCATGGACTGCGATAATGCATACAATAAATTTGTCCACACTGCCGTCTTGTTCAGTTGTCTAAGGGGCTCTTCCAGGCTTTCGCTGTACAATATCAAGCAGTCTTCCTCCCGAGTGAGAGAGGTGACAAGTCCGAATAGAAGCGGCAGCTTCACAGGCTAGCTGAGCCGAGCTTTCGTGCGAACTCTTATTCTTTTGTTCTTTCAAGACGACAACGTGCTTTGGGATCGCTTAGCAGAATGAAAAGTACCTTGGCAAATTAAACTCACCAAGCGGATATAACCAGGGAGAAGAGGACGGGGATAGAAGCTACACGATGTTGTAACAATCAGCAATAACATAGCAGACCGGACAAGATCACGAACCCATGCCAACTAGAGCGGGCTTATATGCCGCTCGGCCATGTGTGACAGCTATGGGATCGATTGAGCGAGAACATCAAGCGAAAATTAAGATACCGACCTTGCATCTCGGGTGCCAACAAGGCCAGAGAGAAAGAGCCGATCAGAATGGCTAGGAACATATCGGACGAGACGATGGATGTTGGGCGGAATCGATGATTGGAGGCGGGAAAAGAAGGAGTGAGCCATCGTCGACGACGAAGCAGTAGCAGAGGTACCGGGCTCGGTGCTGGTTGGCCGCGTCGAGTCTGCAATGTGCGTGTCCTCTGATCACTCGGCATTACTCTCCGCCTCCCCTTCTTCCTCCTCTCTCTCATCTTCAATTTCGGATGGCTTCGGTTGTGTCTCCGCAGTAGCCAGTTGCTCGAACGTGTGTTGCTCTTGAGTGACGACTTGAGTGAGATCCCGTCGCGCGGAGGCAAGCGCTATCTCACTCCATTCGCCGGTGAACATTGTGAGCATATGGATGACCTCCTGCATACCTGCATCCTAAACCTACCCCAGAAACGCCCGAGCCGGCCAATAACTTGCGAAACCTCTTCGTTGAGACTCTGCTCTTGCTGTCGTTCGCTGATAGAGGGCGGGGTGCTGGTACTCGTGCCCGTTATGCCATAGGTATCAGAAAGTTCATGTTGATGATGGTGGGGAACGAGACGAAGGGTCTCAACCTGATCGACCAAATCAGGCAACTCGTTCACGACACATGTCATGGAACGGCGGGGCCGGAGTCTTAGAAGGCAGCTCTGGACCCAGATTGCACGTTCAATGACTTCAGTCCGAGGTAGTCACGTCCGAGAGGACCCAAGAATAAGGATGAGCAATTTGGTAGCAACACGAACAGCTCAGAGGTGAAGTGATTCCGAGTCAATGCAGGTCCAGGAGCGACTGAACACGAAAGGAAGGCGCTCTCTGTGTGAGTTCCTACTATCAGTTGCGTCTTACTGCGCCTCCCCCATCTCCATTCCCCACGGCTCACCGTTGTGCAATCGCGCTAATCTAATCCGTGGATGAACATGACGCAGATTTGAATGTCGCTAATTTCGCGACATAAGTAATGAGAAAGTCGCAGTCTCCTTCTATAAAATAAAAATCATATCTGATCTGAAACATGTATGTAGTAGAGTCCGTGTGCATCAAGTACGAAATAATCAAGTGTCTGTAATCCAGATAGCATATTTATCATCAAAGTCCGAATCTAATCTACGCCTTCGAGGGGTATTATCTTCCTCTGCCACGTTGTTCTGTCGGACGACTTTTAAAAAGACATTTTCCAGCGTCGCCTTCTCAACCGTGTATTCCCAGGAATCGCCTTGCGATGAAAGGACGTGGAAGAGGCGAGCGAGCGTCATGCCACCACTGGCGCCTCCTTCGAGTTCCGAGTTCTCGTCCTCGTTCTCATCATCGGCAGTGCCAGAGCCAACACGGCCGCCGTCACCTATCGGCACTTCGAATCGCGTTGCAACATCACATCGTCTGCGAGACGTGCTCCCGGGATACGGCTCATCAACACCTGAGCTCTGGTAAAGTCTTCTCTCGTCGGACACGAAAAGTGAACTTGATACGTCGCGTAACGCGCGACCAGCTCTCCGGTGGTGCCGATGGCTGTGCATGTGTCAGTGAGCAAGTTCCACAGGAAAACGGTGCGCAAGAGTAACACACTGGGCGAACTTATCGAGCATCTTCTTGGATATAACTCCAACCTTACCCGCGAGTGCAGACGCCTCCTCCATAGAGTCTGCGCGACGACGAAGTGAAGAGTCAGTAATAAAAGTAGACGGAGTGGGAGAGCGAACACGACGCACGGGTAGTGATGACAACTGCTTTCCCGACTGCAACGTTCCTCAACGTGCCCCACATATCTCTCTTCATCTTGGCGTCGATTCCAGTAGAGAACTCGTCTATGAGCACGACGGAAGGATTACCTACAAAAAGACAAGTCAATGAGAACACGTTCATCGCAAGCGAATGGCCGGCACTCACCGATGAGTGCAATCGTGAGCGCCAGTTTCCGCTGATTGCCGCCAGACAGCTGACTGGCCAATCGGTTCGCATAAATGTTCAACGAGGTCGCCGCCATGAGTGAGTCCACACTGGTGTTCAGTTCGGCTCCTCGTCTGAGCCCCCTTAGACGACCGTAGATCAACAGGTGTTCTCGCACCGTCAGTTGAGCGTCGATGGCGGTGAACTGTGGACAGACGCCGAGTGCGAGACGTGCGCTACGGGGAGAGTTAACGACAGAGACGCCCTTGATCATCACATCCCCTACGTCGGGGATGACGTCGCCGCCTATGTATTCACAGGGTAGTCAGCAGATATAACTATCATACGAGTGAACGAAACACGTACGAATCATGTTGAAAGTCGTCGTCTTTCCCGCCCCGTTGGGCCCAAGCATGCGAATATAACGTCTCCAGGAACACCAAAGGAAACATCGTCTACCAGTTTCCTCCCATCGAACGACCTGGTCACATTAAGAACGCGCAACGCGTCGCTTGACTGTGCGACCGCTCTTGCTTCCCTCGCGACGTCCTGTCTCGATTTCTCGTTGACGGAGAGGTTCTCGTCCATCTGTATCTGCTGCTTGCGAGTCGTCAAGAACCGACGCGGAATGATAGACCCGGAGTCTACCCAGACGAGGATTCCGAGGAGAACGAAACCGTAAACAAAAAGATATAAAATCGGCCCGCCGTATCTCATGATGTCACCCATGGAAGAAGTCGTGACTGGCGTAGAACCATTACAGAGGAGCGAGAACATATTGATTGAAACGAATGCCGAGCGTAGCTGCATACCATAGGTTCAACAAGACGCGTAGATAATAGTCGTTCAAAGGACTTACCACGTTGGCAACAGGCGAAAGGACGGATAGTGTGAAATCTGGTGGAAAGGTATCAATACAGGTCAGACATTTCGATTATCGACTCACGAATGATCGTGATTATGTGGCTGGCTTGCGAGGTTTTCGCGTATGTGAGGGTAAGGAGGTAGCCAGACAAGTACAGCTGAAAACGAGTCAATACGTTTCACCTATAACGGACTTGAATTTCCACTCACAGCATACATGATTATCTGATAACCGGCAACAGCTGCGAATGACGTGAGAGGCGATGACATGAACAGCGAAAAGCAATAAGAAAACAGTGCGCCGACCATGCCGTACTGAACGAGGACGATCCACTGATGCAGAAGTCGTTGAGCGAGAGGAAAGGAAAGTGAGCGAAGCAACTAACAAACAATCCAAGTCCGTAGAATTGGTTGGTGGCGACAGCAAACACGATTATTATAACCGTGGCAATGATGACACTGAAGATAGAATCCCAAAGCAAGTGACCGAGCCAAAGACCGACAGAGTTGGATAAGCCATTCGAAAATTGCATCGCTTGGACAGACGACCGGCGTTCCCGCGAGACATACAACGAAAAGAATGCAGGGTATACAGCCTTGAGAACAAATTAACTCGCAGAAAGGTGAAGGACATTAAAATCATACCATGGTGGCCCCAAAGAATGCGACCCACTTCAAGTCCACAAGCGTCCCAGCTGCAACCTGAGGGAAGCTTGCATAATTGGCCATAATGATGCTTGGTGGTCCCGTCGTAACGCCCGAAGCGTTCAATGCAAGATTATACAGAATATTTGTAGCCAGATTCAGCAACGTTGGGCCTGTGAAACCTGGAGCAGGCGTAGTGTCCCAAGCAACCAGCGCATCTCCCGTGTCTACGTCGATCGATATACCACCAATCGGGATGCTGAGATAATTCTGTTGAATCGTGTTGACAAACGTAGCGTTGTCTGGGACGTTCTCCGTCAACATGTGCGCAGCTGATCGCCCAAGTGTTGCTGTGATATTGGGTGGCGATTGCAGTACACTGGCAGTGGGGGTGTAGTAAAAGATGTCGAGGGGCGAGTTGGCCCAGTAGAGGGGGATCACTGTTTCGTTGCGGAACTTGACCGTGCACGACGGAGTTTGGCCGGACAAAAAGACCAAAGGAACGCACGCTCCGCAGACCGCAATGACAACAGTAAGCACAGGTGTAAGCCAACCTCTCCTTGCAATGAGCATCCGCTTATGGAATATCGTCAACGCTTGACTGAACGGCGATCTTGGACGACCATCGGCGAGCAATAGTGGAGGGACCACCTGAGCAGGACCTGGTATACTCGGGGGAGGAGTACTTTCCGTGGAGTGCACCGACTTCACCCGATCGTCCTGTGAGCGAGCTCGGGACTCGGACTCCATTAAATCGAGAAAGATATCCTCGATCGACGTCCCCAACACATCGACGGATGCGATATGATAGTTTGCAGCCTCGTCCTGGAGCATTTGAAGCACCCTCTCTACAACGACTGAATCCTTGGAATTGAGGTGGTACACAACATGCGTAGGGGACGGGTGCGACAGCGTGCAGTGTGCTGCCAACTCTCGAATACGGTCCAGAACATCCAGCGACGAACTGGTGGGCTCCTTTTCATCGACATCCTCGGCATCAAACGTAACTTGAACACTGTATCCGTGACCAAGATTTGTCTTCAGCGAGACAGGTGATCCCTCAGCGACCAGCTTTCCAGGAGCAGCCAAGATCACGATGTGATCAGCAAGAAGGTCAGCTTCGTCGAGAAAGTGCGTCGTGAATACAATACTCCTGTCGTGCTTCACTGATGTCAGCGCCCTCCAGAGCGCGCGACGTGACAGAGGATCGACACCCGAAGTGCACTCGTCAACGAACACAATCTTGGAGCCACCAATTAGTCCGATGGCGAGCTGAAGCTTCCTCTTCTGTCCCCCCGAAAGCGTATTGGCATTCGAGTGAATCTTCTTTCCAAGGTCGCAGTCGCGCAGCAGCTGCTCATAGTCATCGTCTTCGCCCGCAGGTTCCGAAGAGTACTTGATAGCACGCCACACACGTAGAGTCTGGTAACATGTGAGGTCGGGGAAAAGGACATTCTTCTGAGGGACTATTCCAAGCGTGCCACGTGGAGGACGCTTGACGCCACCTTCGAAGGTGATCGAACCCGAGCTTCGTCCTAGGAGGTTCGCAATGATAGAAAGTGACGTGGACTTTCCAGCACTGGAAATTGCTATTAGAGCAAGCGGCCGACTCGTCACCAATATTGACTCACCCGTTAGAACCCAGTAAAACGAATATACCAGACTTTGGGATGTCCATTGACAGATCAGACACCGCAGTGACGGGGCCCTTCTCACGACTGAACATGGAAGGAGTGAAGGTCTTGCGAAGGTTCTTGACGGAGATTGCCATCCCGCTCGGGTGCAGAGGAAGTTCCTCCTGCTTCCTCCTGCGGAAACACAACCAACTACCGCTCGAAGGCTCCCTTGCATCATAGAGACGTCTCTCGAGTAGCACTCCAAGATAAGGCCACAAAAATATATCAATCTAGAATCTCATGAAAAAAATGCTGGAAAAAAACAAGACAATGCTTACGATACAGGCAATCAAGATTGGAAGAAGTGTAAGGTGGTTATCTGGATCCGGCTTGAGAAGATTAGTTGGCATTTGGTGATTCTCGTAGCCGCATATCGCACGGATGGCAAATACATAATACCCGGGAGGGAAGATAAGGGTAAATATCGTGGCCGCTGCGGTGCCGGCACGAGAGAACACCAGCGCAAGAATCGCAAACACGATGGCTAAGAATGTTGACACAACGGCAGCAAGTTGGGGACTTTTCCCAAAAGGAGCAGCCACAAAGAAAGACCAGCTGGCAAGTGAGAAACCAAGTAGGAGGTGGACCGCGAGAACTAGACCACCATTGGTTGCTGTGAACATTCGGTAATGCCATATCAATGCCACGACAATCCAGGCTGGCAGATATGCTAAGGATATGCTAAGGTGCCATGATCTGTAAAGGTAAATGAGGCAGGAAAAAACGACTTTGCAAAGACAAGCGTACATTATCCGAGCTGAGTCGAGAAGTCCCATCGCCTTCATATGACTAGTCAGCAGATTAGCTCGCTCTCCAGTGAAAGCTCCAGGGAGTTGGTATGAGATGCCAATATAGCAAACGAAGCTATCATACAGGTAAGCGCTAGACGAATACTCGTGTGGTAGATACGTACAGAGCGATGACGAGCAGATTCCTAATGCCCCGAATGTAGCCTATGAAAGATGTGAACAACGCATATAGCCATGTAGTAATTCGAATACCCACTCAGTCTCATGTTCGTCGACTGTTGCTGGTTGGTTTCTTGCGAGTATGGCCATTCCAATGGAGTTGGAATCGACTGTCCTGCGTTGAGAGAAATAAATGCCTAGTAGGACGATTAAGTCAACAGTGAGAAGCCTATGACGAGCATCCGAGCTACCTCATCTATAGCTAATTGAAATGGCAAAATACGAGTTTCGAAATCGCTCGTGTGACTGTAGACGTTGACGTATATGAGACCGCCATCGGCACTTATTGTATAGTTGATGGGAGACGGATCGGTGGATGAAATAGGCAGGTGATTAAATGCAATGCCGGCGTAGCACTCGGAGACCAAATTGAAGTTCTCCGGACATTGCGAGGGAATATCGGCGGGGCTGGCGACCTGTTTGACGGCGCTCAGTTGGTATTCATCGAAGCCGCTGGTTATATACGCCATTATGGCGCTCGCCGACGGATTCCCAGTGCCATTCGTTCCATCGGCCCATATGAGAGACAGAGACCCGTCAAATTGCGTAGTGAAGTTTTGGATGGGAACAGGGGTACCCAGGCCATACTGCAACGGAGTCAAAAAAACGATACGTTGAAGGGGGACCGCACACACATTATTGGACTTGATGAGAAATGTCTGGGCGACCGAAAGGAAGACTGCGAGGGAAATGAGCAAAGTCCAGGACAGATAGAGAACGTCGGACGTACTTCCGTAACCGATTGGGAGCAGGAGGCAGCGCACAGAGTTGAGCTGCGTGAACTGTTAGGGATGTTGCGACGGCCACTCGGACCCACTCACGATTATGTGCTTGGACAGAACGATCCAGTTCTTCCAGAAAAGCGCCGCAAACTGCCTGAGAAACAAACCAAGCATGTCGAGGCTTGTTAGATGGAGTTATGAACAACAATGCATGGAAGACGGGGACGTCTCTTGTTCGGGAAAAAGAACGAAAGAATTGGCATGGCAAGTCCTGTGTGTGAGATATATCTTGGGTTGCCGCTGCGTACGCCTCACGGCGGAATGATGTGCCTTAGAATATGCTCGCCTAAGAAAAGATGTGGCGGTACCATCGATTGGATCAATAAGGCAGTCGCATACTGCCTTGTTCACTAGATCACCGCGTGCATCGCTGTAGCTTCACATGTCTCCGTCGTATCTCAAATACAGTATGCCGCATTCGAGTCATGAGTAATATGACAATGAGGACCTTTGGAGGAAACGGAACCAACTGTTTTTAGACTCCGTTCACCACCGAAAGGGTTGCCGCGCTCGGCAGCCTGTCGGAGCTCAATATGAGTGAGGCGGACATGACTCATCTCCGAGGCCCCTCTTTCCAAGTACCCTCGTTCACACATCCACCCTCAGGCTAGTGGGAACCCGTCGGCTGGAAGCTGGAAGTTGACTGCGGATATCACCCCCAACCCGTTGGCACAACGCCGGCTGTGGCATGTGCCCCTCGAAATGACATCATCATCACCTTTTACACCACGCCGAGCGCGTTGTCGGCGTGACTTCAATAAACCGATATGACACGGAGGAATCCATCGTCCTTCCAGGGACATTTATTACGGCAGCATCGGACTCATTTGCCAATCATCTTTCTCGCATTAGCGATGACGGTGACAGAGATCTCATCCTCTCCAGAATTCTACAACATCGTAAGTCGGATTCACGACGCACCCGGATCACCAGGCTCACATCCTTACCCAAGATAAATGGCGACCAGATCGTATTCATCGACTTTTGGGCAGGGTGGAGTGCACCATGCAGAGCAATCAAACCTCTTTATGACAATATTTCCAACTGGCATGACTCTGTCGCCAAGTTTTACAGCATATAGACAAGCACGAAGAAGTCACACATGACGTTAGCATTACCGCCGTATGCTCAGATCCTGTCTCGTTAGACCATAGGCGCTCACTTTGACAACTCAAGGTACCTACCATTATTCGGGTGGAGAAGCGGCAGAGTAGTAGGTGCAGATTTTAGAGCACTTCCTGTGCGTCTTTCCCACTTGAGGTATTGATATATCACCGGTATATTATAAATCACCGGCACCACCAACCCGTTGCCAAGGCCGTTGGCACAGCGCCGGCCACTGTGCACCTCGAAATGACATCATCAATTTTTACACCTCGGAGCGACTATAATGCAGCATGGAGGAATCCATCGTCCTTCCTAGACAAACAAAGATCCCGCATCTTGATCGGCGTGTAAGGGTAGGGATATACTGCCCCCTCACAGTTTGAGCGTCGTCTATCTTGACGGGGTCATGTGCTTGAGATATCTCCTGAACCTCCTTGGCACCGACAATTTGACTACGGTAAGGCACTCTCCCAATCCTCATATCTTTGCTCCGCTTCTGCAAATTCCCGGACCATCGCATTCCTCCTCAATAGAGCATTCAAAAACTCCTTCCGGAGAACGTCCGGAGATGGGTAGGAGAAAAAAGGAAGTTTTGACGCCCTCGTGTGTTGCCCCCGAAATACGTGGCTCGCTTGGGCGAGGAGGCGAGGATCCGGTGGACTGTGCAGAGGTCTGCGACATTGCCTGAACTGGCGGGCTGGAATAAGGACCAAACAGTGACTCTTAGACTGTTTCCGCACTCGTGACACTAGGTCACCGTAACGCTCATTACAAAGCTCAGATCTAGAGGACTTGGCATCACACAGTATATCCCACGATCCGAACTTCGCTCACTTGATAAGTATTCAATGTAGGACATCATGAACTCCCTCGCTGTGACACAAAGGACACGATCCGTCGACGCGATCCGTGTAACGGAAGGAATAACACAATAATGCTATCGCACGCAAATCTGGAAGGGACATTCATTATGGCACTGATTGGACGAGCCAGTCCGGAAACGATACTCATAATTTGCCAATCATCTTTCTCGCATTAGCGATGACGGTGACAGAGATCTCATCCTCTCCAGAATTCTACAACATCGTAAGTCGAACTCACGACGCATCCGGATCACCAGGCTCATATCCTCACCCAAGATAAGCGGCGAACAGATCGTGTTCATCCACTTTTGGGCAGGGTGGAGTGCACCATGCAGAGCTATCAAACCTATCTACGACAAACTTTCCGTCTACCATGACTCTGTCGCCAAGTTTTACAGCGTCGATATAGACAAGCACGAAGAAGTCATAGATGACGTTAGCATTATCAACGTATGCTCAGATCCTGTCTCGTTAGATCACAGGCGCTCACTTTGACAACTCAAGGTACCTACCATTATCGCGTTCAAGGGTGGAGAAGTAATCGGCAGAGCAATAGGTGGTGGAGCACTTCCTGTGCGTCTTTCCCTGCTGGACGTGATGATGGTGGATGTCTAATGTCCTGTTTCGTTCTAGGCCTTCGTCGCAGAGCACGCTCCCCGGGCCGCCATCGATAGCGATCTATAACGATACATTGATCCAGATCGTACATCTACAACACTATGGTAAAAACTACAAATGAAGTAAACTCTGTCCTTACGTCCGAACCTACGGCACGACCAAAGTCGCCTTCCATTCAACGACACCCTCACCCTTCAAACACCTCTCAAACAGCGTCCTCCTATCAAGCTCCCCACCAAGTTCCACATAATCCACTTCAACCGGCTCGACGACCATCAACGCAAAGTTCGCCAACGCCCTCTCCAAATTCCTCTTCTCCTCCTCCCCAACAGCCTCCCCCAACTTGGGCAGCTTCTGCGGCCACCTCCGCATCTCCTCCTCCCCGTCCCCGCCCAACGGCGTACCAGGAACAGGCCGGCACCACCCCGCCTTCATCCGCGCGCTCATCCCATCAAAGACATCCGCTCGCTTCGCCTCCCAGTCGAACCCCTCGTCGCACAGCGCTTTATACACGACGCCCATCGGCGCAGGATCAGCACCTCGGATCGCAGGCGCGCGCACGACCGACACCTGTCCGGTGATCCGGAACTGCTCTCGCGTTCCCGGGATCCAGTACAGGACCTCGACACGCCGTTCGTGTTCTAGCTCGAAAACCTTGGGCGTCCGCACGTCCGTCGTGGTGAGGATCAGCGGGAGGTGAGGAAGTGTGAAGGCGGTGAGGAATTCGCGGTGGATGAGCGAGCGGACGCGTGGTTGCGACGATGTGTCGATCGTAGCAAGTTGCATGGTTGTAAACGCTAGATAAAGGGGGGTAGTGTGAGTGTAAGGCGAGCAGAGGCGTTAGAGGTACCAACGCGTGGTGTTGTCTTGCTGTAAAGCGTCGGTTAGAGCCTCATACCATCCTTTGCGTGCCATGTCTTTCGTTTCGAGCACAGTCAGGAGTTGATGGCGATCTTGAAGATGGTAGTTCAAAACAGAATGTGAATGTGACTTCGGATCAGGGGTTAGCCGCCGACCACTACCATCTAAGTATAGTCGTCATATAATAACCATCGTATTATTTAAATGAATGACAATTTACTAGAGACGTCCATTGTCTCGGCCAATAAACAGAATAGAAAAAAACGAACGAGCGTTGAAACGTTGACCATTAATTGAGTCCCTCCAAACTCTCCCGAATCGTCCGCACACGCTGCTCCACCGTATCCAACACCTTGCCGATGTTTGCTACCTCCGCCTGCACGTCCCCCATTGGCACCGACGCCAACGGCACCAACACACCACCACCACCACCACTTCCTCCTGTACCCACCCTCGCCCGCTCAACCGCCAACTCCTCCCACACCCCCGCAACCACCCCCTGCAACCACCGCTCCTTCTCATCCGCCCGCTTCATCTCCTTCCTCCTCCCCACCTCCTCCCGATTCCCAACCAGAGCCAACGTCCACACATTGCTCAGCACCAACAACACGATCACGAACCACAGAATCGTCGTCGAAGACGACTGCTCCCACGCTTCCTTGACCAGCTCGAGCGCACCCTTGGTGGATCGCTCGGCGACGTGGTACGCACCGTCGAACGTGTCGTAAGCCCATTGCATCCCTCGTCGGTTCCGGTCGCGTTCGCGATCCTGAGCGGATATGGCCTCGGAGCCTCCATTTGCGTCGGTGAGTGGCGTGAGCGGCTCGACGGGCGCGACTGCACTCGGATCGATTCCCTCCGGGATGAACTCTGCCTGATGCTCTTGGATGTACATCCGCATCGCCTTGTCCAGATCGGAATGATAGGCCCTCTGCCCCTCAATCGCGGACCTCTCAATCAGACCTGAAAGACGCAGAAGAGAGAATCAATGTTTAGGTAAATGAAAAGAGGACACAGATCGAGTTACCCTTGATGAAACTCCTCCCCGTCCACTCCACCTGCGTCGTGACGACAACGCGTGTCGTGATAGAACTCGCCCACATGAGACACGTTCGGGTCTTGACCAGAAACACGCCACCGCTCGGCACATCCGGTGATCTGGTGGTCGTCACCATAACCACGTAGTCGTCAAAGTCGCAGTGCACAGCTTCGTCGTGAAGCTCGCATTTTGTCTGTTTAGGACCGACGCTATTGTTAAGCGGCTTGATGAACGACATGTTGCGTTGCAGAAGCTTGGATCCTGGCTCGATGGGTGCCCAATCCGATATCTGGACATCTAAAACGAGAACGTCAGAACGAGGAATGGAACGACGCCAAGAATGCGTACCGCTTAGCCGTTGATCCACCTTCATAAAGTCTTTCATGAACCCGCTTGCGAATATGAGGTTGTAAATCTTCTCGGGCGTGCCTAGCACAACAGTCTCGAGCGCGAGTTCGCTCAAGTGAGTGCCGTCCTTTGAACATGCACAATGCGATACTTTGCCGTCGCCTGCTGCAGGTTGTTCTTTCCTCGACCCTTCCGAGACACTCGCGAGAGTAGAAACCATGTCCCGGATGGACGTGTTGCGACTATCCACCTCGAGGGTTTCCTCCGGTCGTGCGAGTCGCCAGATGTTGGCAATGACATCATATGTCGTATCCCGGGCAAGGAAGGATGCAAATGTGTATTTGGCTTGGCGGGTTGTGATCTGTATGGCATTTGGAATGACGAATGCGGTCATCTTCTTCTCTAGCCCTGTGATCTCGTATATAGGAATAGAAAGCTGTCACAGGGATCAGACTGCGATGCAACTCGATCGGACGCATACGTACGTCCGTGATCCAACCAAAAATATTGGCATGGAAGCAAATATGATTTTCCGAGATGTACAACCGTCCCTGAATTAGAATCTCTCGCTGGAGCGCACAGCCGTAATCTAGAATCGAAGGTTCTGAGCGAAGCGTCTTACAACAAGGATATGTCTCATCACCTTCAATAAGGTAGTCGCCTTCAGGAATGTTAGGAAAGAGTTCATGAAAATCGGCGTTACGCCTGCTGCTAGCGACAGCGAAACCGGTGACCGGAATATCTTGCTCGTTCAAGTCCAACTCATCGGAGGACGAACCTGATTCATCTCCACTAGAAACAAAAGTATCTCCATCCGAGAAATCGCTTTTCGTTAGTGAGACGTTTGGAGAACGTGGGTGAGCGGGAGAGCGCAGTGGGGTTGCTTCGGGTGCCTGTACCGGGGTCGACGAGTCTCCTCCTGGCATAGAACCATTCACGGAGAGCGTGGACTTTGAAACAGGAGTCGGTAAAGGTGGCACAGGTGGCACTTGAAACGTGTTGGGCATGGTTGCTCCGAATGCTGCGGGACTGGGTTTGCGAGGGCTGGATACTCTGCGCTTGGCGGACTTGGGCTTCGAACTTGAACTTGCCCTGGAACGAACAGATTTGACGTCTGCGTCGCTCGTCGCTCCAATGTTGTCTTGTGACCGCGCGTTTGGGGAGGCAACTGTAGGAGACTCAGAGACCATGTTTGAGACAGGGACGAAGCGGTCCTCGTGGCGACCAGCTTTCTGTTGGACATCCATGACACTAGGTTTGCCCTGTTCCGAGTTTAGAAGAGGAGGAGGCTGTGTCGTCGGGCGAAGCGAACGCTTGGAGGATTTTGACTTGACGGTCGTTCGAGGAGTTTGTGGACGTGTTGTTTGCTTGTCGACGAAGCCTCTGAGATTTCCTGTGGAGGAAGCAGGAGAGAGTTTACGGAGAGAGCCTGTGGGAGAGTTGGCAGAGTGGAACGAGTTCCAGTCGAAAGTTTGGGCAGGACGACCAGGTGTTGGTGTAAGGTCCGTCTCGTCAATTGAAGACGTTATGTCACTTGCGGGCCGGGCCGCAAGCGAGACCTCGTGTCTGTCTGGGATATGTCGCTCACGGTCCTGAGAGCGGACACGGCGGTGCTGTAGCGAAGCTTGGTGTACCTGTTCAATTGATGGTCGTTGGGCGGAATACAGGGATAAGTCTGACTCGGTTGGACGGGGTGAAGGGGGAATGACACCGATTTTGAAGCTGCCGTTGGAGCTGGAGGAAGTGGAATCTCCGTATATGGTACTATGATGAGGAGAGCCTGAAGAATACTGTGACGTGGTTTGAGAGAGGGGTGGACCTGGCATCGATGGCATTCCTTGCTCGTCGCTGGAAGTACGCTTTTGTGGTCCCTGTGCGTTCTTGACAAGTTTGGAAAAGAAGTTGGACGGCATAACGTGGCTAGACGCTGGTTGGGTCGTTGTGGATACGATGACAGAGCAGCACTAGTACTCTTTGAGCCCAGTCCATCGAACAACTTGGGCCGAGATTATGTCGCACGTATGAGCCATCGCCAATAAAGGAAATGCATTGCCGACGGGAAACCAGGAACGACCGGACGAGAACCTCACCACAACCCCTCCTTAAAGCTCATCCGCAAAATGACGATTCTGGATAACTCGAGCCATCCGTGTGATGTCAACTGATGCCGAATGAAATAGATCCTTGACTGTGCTCCACGGCACCGAGAAAGTGATCCAGTGCCAACTCTGGTCCAAATATTGTTGTCCTCCCGGCCGCAAAGAGAGTCTACTTGTGGAGTTGACACCCCAACGACTTTTGGCTTCTTCCCCATATGATACAGTGAGACTCCACGAGGCTGTTTTGCGTACGTCGTACTTAAGAGTCTCACTCTGACTACAGTTTTCATTCACTTTTTCTTTTCCCGTAAATGACCTCTAAAAAGATTAGCAACTCCAAGGAGTTCAAGAACATAGTAAGTCACTTTCCCCATTCCAAATGATTGAAGGCTGTACATGCATGCCATGCAGATCAACTCGAACAACGGACGAGTGGCCATCATCGACTTTCACGCAGAATGGAATGGCTCTTCCCAGTTCACGGACTTGTTAGACACATTCGAGCTACTTGGCGTAGACTTCTACCGCGTAGACGTCGACACAGCAGACGAGGTCGTGCTAGAGGCTGATGTGCGCGTGGTGTGTGGACAGTCGAGTTCAAAGTCATTGTCAGCTAATCTGTTTCAGGTACCTACATTTATGGTTTTCAAAGACGGAAACAAAGTTGGATATGCAGAGGGCGTTGGTGCGGGGAATCTCCATGTCAGTGAATCACCGCAACTCGATGTGTGCATATTACCGCAGACCCTGAACACGATTATTACTACAGAACCTCGTGGGGTCACACGTTGCCGGGTGGGGCATGAGCCGCCATGTTCAAGAGAAAAGAAAGACTACGTTCGAGGTAGTAGACTACGTCATTACCAAGTAATTGCACATCAGATAAGGGAAAGAAGCGAAGATAAAAGCGACGCCAGGATGTGTACGAATGGGGTTGTGATTGAATGTTGAGGAGATTCGCCAGGATTGGTCGACCGTCGCGCGCCCGAGAGATTTTTGACGGGCAACGCAACGTGAAAGGCACGCCTGTTCCTAATATAGTCAAGGACAAGTGTTGGTATACAACTCACGCTCGTTTCCTCGCTTTCTTCATGCCCCTGCTGATTGGAGGTCTATTCAACAAGCGAACTCGCTCCTCCTCCAGACATGTACAATCCACGACAACAGAGTCAGTAGCATCCTCAACTAGCAACAGAGGCTCTACAGACGGTGACTTTGACAAGTCTCCCCAAACGCAACAGTCCGTCTACAATTTGCCCGCTGCAGCCTCGTCTGGCAAGTTTAGGTTGCCCTTCCGTCGTAGAGGACCCGTTACCAGGTTAGGTCCAAAGGAGCCGGTCGTCTCTCTCAACGATGAGGCCTACATATCAAGCGTGACTTCCGATCCTGGTCACGACCTTTCTCCCCCTCCTCGTAAATCGTCTCTCTTCGGAGCATTCAACGAATCCTTCCACTCTCTTCCTAACGAATCATCGTCCAGTAATGTCTATTCTGATACCCCTAGACCATCTTCCATCGGTGTCCGTACCGACTCGCATTCGCATTCTGCAGGTCCACCAGACAAAAAGACACCAGGCTTATTCTCTTGGGCCAGGGAACGCACAAAGTCTAAACCGTCTCAACCCCCATCGACTCTGCCGTCCATTTCCCCAACAAATCATTCCGTGGAAAACTCATCTTTCCAACTCAAGTCCTTCCGCCACATCAGTACAGACCCTCCTACCGCTTCACCAGAAATGCCACCCCCAGCATCACGTGAACCGCTCCTTCTTCCCCCCCGACCACGCCCGAGAGGCAACAGTGTTGCCTCCGATTCTTCCCAAAGAATATCTGTCGCAGCATTCAGGGAAGCACAAGCTCGCAGCCGTGCGAATTCGCCTGTTCCTTCTTTCCGACCTCCATCAACGGCGGACACTCTCCGAGTAGATGGCAACGGGAGAAAACGTGCTTCCACGCTTTCCGTCGTTTCGGTTGCAGAACCTCCACAGCCGAACAAGAGCCCCACCTCTCCGCCCATACCAGGCCATCGGCCCGGTTCTTCCGCACTAGATTCGTCTTCGGAGGATTCGGAATCCGATGATGATGAAGAGGTTGATAGCGATGGCGTACCTATCCCACAGAAACCTGCTCGGAAACGGACAGTAACTCGCCGCGCCGAGGGGCCTCGTGCGCGCTCCGATATTGGTCACACCACGGCGCCTACTAGTTCCCAAAAAGAACCTCCAAAGACGCCCAGGTCCGCACCGCCACCAACCAATCAATCGGATCAGACCACCCCTTTTACTCGGCCACGGGCTTCTTATTCGACAAGTGCGTTGACGCCCAGTGGTCCGGCACGCAGGGCATCCGCCTTGGCAGGAACCAGCTCATCTTCCAGTTCGCATGGCAAGTCTGCCTTTCCTTTCTGCCCGGAGTGTATTGCTCATCCTTGTCACCAATTTAGCACAACCAATGCGTACCGTGCGTAACTCGAAAGACGACTCCGACGAGTCCTCGGACAGTGACTCCGAAGATTTGCCCTTATCTGATCTCGTCCCCCCACGGCGTCCTGGAAGCTCAGTATCTAACCTCTCCAATAGCCGACCTCGAATGCCCGCAAAGCCGCTTATCGACATCAAATCTCTCGCTGGTGGCCCCCCACTGCTGACGCCTATCCTGCGGCATGAGGATTCACTCAAGAACCTCAATATGAAGCACAAGGAACAGGATGCTGAAAAAGATCAACCTTTCTCTGTTCCCGCCGTCCTTGTGCACTCTTCCTCGGCTTCCCCCTCCATATCTCCGCCCGTGAGCAAACCGGATGCCACATCAGTCAATAACCCCGCTTCTGCCGCGCATCACCGCAGATCTAGCTCTGATGTGCCTGCCCCCAAGGATCCTGAAAATGATGACGATCTCATGAATGCTATTCGTTTAGTCGGCGCCCTGGATAAAGAGGTTGATCAACCCTCCGAGGCTTCCAAGCCATCTGTTACCTCACCCTCTGACCGCATCGTACCTACCCCAATCCGGGCTCGTGAACCCCCCACATCGTTCTCTGTACTCTCCCGGCCACCTCAGAGGCGAAGCACCGCCGAGACTTCAGTGTCGCTTTCACCGACTTGGCCAAACCCGCCCAAATTCGTACCTCCCGCGCTTTCTCCCCAGCCTGAAACAGGCACTCGACTACGGGCGGCAACGTCGTCCCCTCAGAATGCTCAGAATGACAAGTCAGATGCATTATCCGTTTCCTCCGCTGCGCGGTCGTCACGGAGTTCCTCTCGCATCCCCCCTGTTCCTCTCATCCATTCGATACCCGACTCCCCTTCGGTCAAGGAAGAATACAAGTCCGGTCGCCCACGCTCGTCCTCGCGTATCTCCGCGGTGAACCCTGCCGAAGCTCGTTCGCAGCGTGTACCTCCCTTGCCCTCAGTCAAAGTGCCATCGCAAGCATTCCAACCATCGTTGATGCCCCAGCGTCCGTTTGCGAATAACCGTTACGGCCGAGGGCAGAGTCCTGTAGGGAGCTCTACCGGTGACTCGAGTAGCGGACGAGCTCCGTTCACGCCCGGCGATGGCAGTGAGATTGGCGTGAAGTCAAGAGACGATGCCACTGACGTGGGCTCTACATTGAAGGCACGGGGTCACGCCAAGAAGCCGAGCGTGACGTTTGAGGATCCGCGAACTCCTGTCCGTGGTCGAGAGCGGTCCAAGACGGATCTCACGCCTGAGGAAAAGACGCGAGAGCGGAGGCGTAGCGAGGCCAAGGCTGCGATCGAGGTCGGTTGACTATCCTTTTCCTTGATCTTTTGTCGTTCTAACCAGGTTGACTATTTTTAGCTTGGCAAGATCGTCAACGGGCGTGGACCACTGCTGCACGATGACTCTGACGACGACATGGGGCCACGTGGCCGCAATCCGACGATCAACGTGACAATGGATCCTGGCGCGCACGGAATGATGCCTGGTTGGGGACCTTGGCAGCAGCCCATGGGTACTGGCATGACGCCGATGGCTCCGCCGCAGTTTAACAACGATCCAGCGTTCCTCGCTGCGCATCAGCGTGCGCTTCTCGTCGCGAAACAAGCCTATCAGATGGCTGTCGCGCAGCATGCGATGCAAGTAGCAGGCGAAGAATGGGAGCGCGGTTCGAATGTCGGCTTTGGGAGCGGAGGATCGGTGTACGGCGGCGGGAGCGGCGGGAGTGTGTATGGCGGCGGGAGCGGGGGCAGCGTATACGGTGGAGGGAGTGTGTATGGTGGTATGGGTGGCGGCATGGGGCCAGTAGGCATGATGAGTATGCCCAACATGGGAATGCTCATGCCGCCCAACCAATGGTCGAGAAGCTCTGTGGCGTTCCCCAGCGCTACTACTTCGGTCTACGGGGGTATCGGCAGTTCGCAGAGCGAATACGGCGGCGGTGGCGGCTGGGGCACGCGAAGCATGTATGGGGATTCATTTAGCCTTCCGCCGCCGCCATCTCGTGGAGGTGGTGGTGCCCCCAATAGTGCTGCGAGCGCGTATGGCGGTGGGTCAAGACCTCGGGCTTGGACGGGCGTTTCGTCTCCGACGTCGGCGACTTCACAGCCGACGAGAGTGTCTGACAAGAACCCAGCACACCGGAGTCGGGCGCCGCCGCCTTCGAGCTGGAAGAGCGGGCGGTAACCTTTCCTTTTCTCCACTCCACTCCACCCCACACCTCACCTCGCTCAACCCTCTTTCTTTTAATACGCGTGGACACGCATACATCCTTATACTTGACTGACCCCATCCGTTCCTTTATAGATCATCCTATTTTCTCTAATCTCTCGCGACATTATTTTACATTCACAATCCTTTTATATCCACTTCAATCGTCCTGTCGCTTGCTATCTTTTCTCTCGTTTTGTTTCTCTTTCTTTCCGCTTGCATTCATGGCATCCGACGCGTTTCTTACGCGTTTCATTTCATTTCATTTCTGTAGCATCGTATTGGGACCCGACTCGTTCGTTTTGGCTCGATCACACACGCACACACCTTATTCCCTTTTTTTTTCATTCTCGCACGCTCGTTCCGTTCCGCTCGTCCGTTCGTATGTCGACTTGGACCGCAGGGTTTCGTGATCGCGTTCGTTTGCAGAACTTTTTGGCATCTTTCACTTTCATTTTTCATTTTTTTTTTCTCTCGAGTGCGCATGAGGAATGTAACTAGGTTCTGGCATTATTTATTTGAGCTGGTTGGGATATCGCTCGAGGCACAGTGTGATCATCCATGCATGCGTTAATTTGGCAGACACCCAAGGCTTGGTTCTTGAGGCCTGAGGTGCTGGATACCTTTGAGTCTAAGCATCTGAAACTTTGGGCTGATGTGAGTTGCCGGCACCATCCCCGACTCCTAAGAGGAGGGTTTTGTCAGACCCAAATATGCCATTTTGTGCAAAATGGCATGCGCACTCCGACCCGAATCCGACCCGAGTTTGAATATAATCTGAGTTCGAAAAATTGCTCTTCTTTTACTTTTCCACCATCTCAATTTCCCTCGACACATCATCCTTTTTCTGACCACTCAAATGATAAAAGTCTAGTGACCATATAAGTTTATTCATTTTGATTTAAATGTCTTTGTTTGTAATCCATGGTGTTACAGGTTTATTAATGAGCTTCCTTGCATCAGTCCGCACGTTGTTCCCAATGACTTGTGTCCACCTATTAAATGCTGTGCATCATATTTGAGACTATGCAATCTATTATGATCTGCTTTATTTTCCACATGAATACACAGATGTTTTTGACACGCCTGACCATTTTTGTGCATGGCTCAAAAATGCACTCAGCATGCACTCATGGCATTGTTCAAATTGTGCAAATGAATTCTCTGGATGTATTGCATCTGACGGATTGACCATTTCAGTGTTTTGTTATATAACACATGTTTCTTTCATCAAAAGTGTTTCTTTCTTTGCAAATGCTGAATATACACACTGTTGTTTGCTGCAAGAGACACTCTTGGCACAAGAGCAAGTGTGCATACTGTTGTTTTTAGTGGACAATGAACAGAGGTTTCCTACATAGTTATTGAACTTGGAGGAGGTTAACGACCTGCAAGTCCCTGAAGGTCATTGCCTGAGAAATGTTCACCAGCATGTTCCACATGAAGATGAAATGTGCTCAAAGCCTGTCGCCCACTTCATGAATTATAAGGAAATGACATTGTGACGTTCAACATCAAATAAATGAGAAACCAACATAGACCCCTATACCTATGTCACTCTTATATGGTCACAAAGTGAAGTCAGGAACTTGGCGTGACAGTGCCATTATGATTTGTTAGCAGCATGAATGTATTATTTGAGAATGGACAAGTTGATAGTACATAATGCTCTCCAGACTGACTGTGGCTATGTAATCTGCCATGAGATAAAATCAATTATCTACCCATTAAAATTATGATTTAGGAGTGACAAGATTTACAATGTATACCTGTAAGATAATATTCATCAAGGAGTACAGTACATTATCTCATAATGCATTCACTAATGAAATAGTGAATTGTATCAGCACTTAAAAATAAGTAAGTTATTGTGCTACTACAATTATCATAAGTTGTAACCACTTATCATTTCTTTATTACAATAATTCAACTATTGTCATCTAGTACATATCATGCTGACATGTGATGTCATATATTCATAATGTCTGCCAAGATGTGTAATCAATTAATTATCTACCTATCCACATTATGTTTAGGAATAACAAGACTTACAAGGTATTCCAGGAGGTACAACAGCACTAACCAACACAGTGATGATCAGCCATGATGGACAGAGATCCAAGCATTGGAAAAACATAGATTCACACTGAAAGAATCATGTGGAACATCAGCAAATGAGCATCTAAACCATGAACAATATAACTTTGTATACCTTATCAGGCTGGTAAATGTAGGGTGCTGGGTGTTGGTGTTGATTTGGGAAGAATGAATTTCAATCACTGGATCAAGTTGATCTTGATCAAGGAAAAACCTAAGGCTAACATGTCACAGCTGCTTGACTCTGGGCCTGACTGGCACTTTTGTTTTGCCCTGATTTTACTGGTGGCTTCATTAGACCCTTTGAGCCTGAGAAGCTATTAGTAAAGCAATTCCAAGGTATCAACAGTACTAGTCTATTGGGCCTGCCAAACTTCAGCCCCATCCAAACTTGATGTACTGTTCTCTTGATTTAGGGAGCTATCAAGTGGAGAAGCAAACTTAGCAACATGCAAGAAAATCTTTATGGCAATTGGAAATCAATACCATCCTATTCATGGAGATAGTTGGCCTATTTCTGCATATGTGACAATCAGTAGTCACCAAACCAAAGTCCTCAAAATGGAACAACAAGGCATGAGAGTTCATAGTACCAGCTAACAATGGCAAACATGCACTGGTGATTCCTTTTCATTGGTGAAGAAGAGGAAGATCAAGAAGGTCACACAGCAATATGCTTTTTTTGACAATTGGTAAAGTAGGGCTGCCACTTCAAGTCCAATTGTTTGGCAGGTTGGGGAATTGAATGACTGGATATCCAGATGGCATGAGGTAAGTGAATCAAAAAATATGTAAAATGACTTACACAGAGCCATCACTATGAATGTGCTTAATTCAGGGTAGGGTCTAATGCTGATGAGGATGTCATCCAAGTGAGCAGTAGGAGAGGAGGGAGGTGATGTAGTCCTGGAAGGTGACCACAGTACTTGTGCTTCATTATTAGATGTATACTGATAAGACAAAATATGGTGTGGACTCACCATTGACGTAAGCATTAAAAAATGCCTGGAAATTAGAGTCTTCATTGTCTGCTGCATTAGACATGGTAGGGATGGTTGGAAGGGTTGGGAGTGATTGGCAAGGATTTTAAGTAAATCAGCAATTGTGCTGGCCCCTTGACCCCCAGATCTGATCTGCAGCCATGGTCAACAGAAAATTAGCAATGACTCATCAAGGAACAATAAAATCAGACATGTAATGAACATATCTTAATCATTTCCTAAGCACTGGCTAATTATTTAATTGTGGTAACTAATGTTCTCCTCCTTTCTCCCCACCTTTACTAGTATATCATTTCAGAAAGTGACTTTGATGTGTCAAGGACAATGTATTTCAAGGACAGGATTTTGATTGGGAATGGTTTTGAAAGCTTTCAGAATTTATTTGATTCCATAATAATCTCCTACCTCCTCTTTCTTTGTAACAATTTTTCCCAATCAGTCTTAACAGACCTTTTGTAGAAGCTTTATATACATCTAATGAATGGATTGTTTTTTTTTTTTTTTGGTCTTGTATGATTTTAATTCCCATTCAAGTATATGATAGCCCACTGGCAGGTCAAAAAAACACAAGTTCATGAAAAAACAGCACATCATTTTTGACATCACTTACCTCTATGAATAGACCTTGGACCATCTATTAATGTATATCTCCAACAACAATAAAGTTGCATGAATATCATGGATCAAGCGATCAACAAGATCAACAACACTTTCCACAGAAGATAAAGGGTTACTGGCAAGACATCCAAGGTCATTGTGATACCATCAACCAAAGATTCAACCTGAGAATAGATATTAGCAATGACACCAGGGAGGAAACAGTGATTTACATGGACATAGTTCTTGTCTATTGGTATGGATCATTGTATGGCACATTAGAAGCAATGTGTTTTCTATTCTATGATTTTTTCACCCTCAACTGAGTCATTGTTTCATTTTCATTTTCATGAACATATGGACATTGGCAGTGTTCAGACATACACCAGGTGGAGTTCCTTGGAATTCCAAATGAGATTAAAGTCCACCATATGTTCTTCTCATCTTGCTATGATATATCTCTAATTCTCGAAAGGTTGCACTTGCATTTATGTCCTTCCACAATCATTCATTCCATTGCATGGCAATTTACCTGCAGACCACTCAACTGGTGCACAATGCTTTCATACTGTTTATGCCTATCTGTGGCACCATGATGTTCAACCACAATGAGATGCATCTAGTTGACTGGTACACAACTTGGTCAGACGCATTCAGATATGTTATGTGGCATCATTTGAATGGTGGCAATGTAAGTACCATTTTGAGTTTTATAACTACTACTTTACTCACCAACTATTCTAGTTATTCTTCTTTGCAAACAGCTATGTACATGAGTTTCTCCACTCTGCATTGAAAAATATATCTTTGTCTGGGTTCTTTGGCGTTCAGGAGCAGTATTGCAACAGTCAATGTTACAAATCCCTTCATTTTCCACTTTTCGAAGTCACGTGACCTGCTTAGTCAGCATCACGTGACCACTTATATACTTCACCTTTCGTTTCTCACTTTTTACTTTTCCGAGTCACGTGACACACACAGCCACAGGTCACATGACTTATCCTGGTAGCACCCGTTGGACACTTACCATAATAGTTAGCACAGCTTATCCAGACCGGCCCTAAGCTGGTCTGTGCACACATGTAATTAGTATAAATACTTG
>JBBPNG010000313.1:0-27184 GCA_038091095.1 Leccinum incarnatum
CTCTATCTTCAGAATGAAAATGAACTTATAATTTCTGATCAACTATTGTCCTATTTCTATCCTACTGAGATTCAATTGCAATTTGTATCTGGAAATATCATCATCTCCCCAATTTCCTGATGAATCCGAATACCGATCACTGTGACATCATGATGCTCCACTCTCCTGAGGACATTGATGATCATCAACGATTTTGCTATGCCAGAATCATTGGGATTTATCATGCTAATATACAGTACATTGGACCAGGGATGACGGACTACTCACCGCGACGGATCGACTTCTTGCAAGTGCGATGGTTTGAACGGGTCCCGAAACAAGACCTACACGATCTCGAAGCTGTGAGGTTTGTCAGTATGGATGATCCTGCAGCGTTCGATTTTTTAGACCCAGCGGACATATTGAGAAGCTGCCATCTCGTACCGGCATTCAGATTCGGAAGATCCCATCAAGATCAAATTGTGACGTCGCCCATTGCACGCAATTCAGAAGACTGGAAGATTTATTATGTCAACAGGTATTCTAGATTTCCTCGTATCATCCCATTGACTCACAGTACACGTTTCAGGTTCGTGGACCGCGACATGTTGCTTAGGTATCATTGGGGCCTGGGTGTCGGGCATACCTACTCGCATGTTCCAGCCCCCCCACGCCAGAGTCAGTCACCATTCACCGTGAGGGGGGATTCACCACTCGCCCAATCGTCCTCATCCCCCGCGATTCCAATCTCGTCCTTGCCCCGGAATTACACAGAAAATAGCGACTCGGATGCGACTATGGCCAAGGATTCTGGTGATCCTGATAACCCGTTTTCGCTTCCTCGATGGGATGACTCAGACTCGGTGCTAGAGTGGGAAGTCGGAGAGGCGGGCTGTGAGGAAGAGGATCCCGAGCGTGAGTCTGAAGAAGAAGAAGAAGAAGAAGAAGTTCAAGCTATGTACGCACTGTATGATGATGGAGTTGACTCCGAAGGTTCAGACTGGTGACTCCAGCATATTGCTGAAAGTATAATTTGGCGTTTGGTTATGAAAGCAACATGATGTCTTTTTACTTTAACTTCCAGTTTGGTCTACCTACTGAACTGCGGCTGCGTATTGTCATTTGTACCGGTTGTTTATAGCTCTTTCGTCGAACAATTTCCGAGTCTGCTCCCGTCGCGTTTTACTGAGAGCGTGACCTGTGACCTTACTTTGGACTGAGTGACACCGCGACAACGTCACTCTGCCAACTCGGATGTGCCGTCTGATCACAAGAATGGATGGAGCTTGGATTGGGAAAATAAAGGAGTCGAGAAAGTACCCATTGAGGTAGGAAATTTGACCATTTTTAATTGTTTCCTGATCCTCGATGCATCCGTCTAGTTCAATCTACTGCCAGTGCTCTACGATCCCAAACTACGACAACGTCTTGGACGTCAACAATGATACCCTCAAGTCCTCCACTCTCCTCACTGTACCCCGGAGAACAGCCTCAATTGTGCATTCTAGGGAAAGCAGAAGAGCAACACCCTCGCCTAAGTTCCCAAGAATGTCACCAAAGCGAAGCTACCACTGGCTCCTAAGGACGTCACGACAAGGCCTCCGATCTGCCTTCCGCCAAGGAAAAGTTCGACAGCGTGGTCATCCCATGCTGACGTGTCGCCATTTAGGTCATTTTATCATCTCGTAGCATCCTCTGTCCGTTTTGCAGCAACTATGGTCCAGCTCGAGCGCTTCCAAACTTTCAAACCGACCACGCGGTCACCATTATCATCGGCGAGGAAG
Source organism: Leccinum incarnatum (assembly GCA_038091095.1). Classification (NCBI taxonomy): domain Eukaryota; kingdom Fungi; phylum Basidiomycota; class Agaricomycetes; order Boletales; family Boletaceae; genus Leccinum; species Leccinum incarnatum. The sequence continues at coordinate 1,764 of JBBPNG010000313.1, forward strand.
ACGCGCAGAGGACGATCTGTGGTGACCATGCTCATGAATACTCACAACATCCATCCACTCGCATTCTGCATGACGATCAGGACCACACGCAGGGCGCAGGACTGATAGTGCATGACATCGAAGGAACAGGTGTGTCATTTTTCAGTAGGTGTGATCTTCTAGGTTGACGCGCGCGGTGCAGGAGACCCTTTTTGGCTCTTCGTGAACCGAGCTTGATGGGCTAAAAGGTTATCGACCTCCCTCAGGCCTTCTTCACGACATCAAACAAGTAGCCTCTGTCGACTACTGCGCTCCGTTCCAATGCTGCATGATTCGTGGCCCTTATCACGTTCATTGAGGAAATCATCATAATCCGTTGTGGCTTGGCTCTTGTCCACCCCTTGCGTGCCAGTGGCCTGCCGCGCCTCCAAGTTCACTGCACACCAGCCCCAAGTCCGACCACTAGCCGACATAAAGGAGGATGTAGAGCCCGTCCTCGTGCACACTGATGGCGCCATGACCCCGCTTTATCCGTTCCGCGGCAGCCACCCAAGTTACCCATCGTCTCTCTGTCGTTGCCACCTCCCACGTGATTTGACTTGTCTAAATGGTCCACTTCTCACTTGAATGTCGAAGCTGACACCCGGGAAGAGTATTACAACCGCCGTGTGCTCACGAAGTAGCGACTAGACGTGCCCGATGAAGCAAAACCCTGCGAAAACGGAGCCCGGGTTTCCATGCCGAGGACGCCGAGGACGCTTTGATGTTCTCCACGAATATATCGACGAGATTGGGCAATGTCTCCTATCGGTACAAGCGGCTTCGAGGGGCAATTGAAGGCCTCAATGAGGCCGTCATCCTCGCGCGGCAAGCACCTTATACATGCCGACCAGGACCCCAATCGTTCAATGTTTCTGGCTAACGCTACAAATCGTCTCCCCGATCGGTACTCGGATTGGTTCACGGACCTTGACGAGGATGTCGTCCTCGGGCGACAAGCGCTCTATATCTGCCCAACAACCCATGCAAAGAGTTAAGGTGTATTTGAACAACATTGCAAGATGTATTGGTACAAGCAGTTTGGGGCAACAGCGGACCTCAACAACGAGGCCGTTGTTTTCGCGTGGCAAGCGCTTGGTTGTGCTCATCAGGGCACCCAAATCGTTCGGTATGTTTGAACATTGTTGCAAATCTTCTCGTCTAAGTATGATCAGCTTGGGACAATGAAAGACCTTCACGAAGCCATCGTCTTCGGACAACAGGCGTATCCCCTACGGGAAACTCAAATCGTTTCACTCCTATCGCGTACACACTGGCTACTACACCATCTATCGCTGGCGGTCTTAGCACTGGTCTTTGAGGATCTTGTTCCATTCCCCCTGCCTCCTCTTCGACCATGCCTTTGCCCGTTTCACCTGTCAGAGCCGGAGGAGGTGACCCCCTTTGTTAGTTTCCTGTGTCCCCCTCTCCCTTAGCGACCACCGGGTCATGCTCCATGTACATGTACAAGCGGTCTACTACCAACGCACACATCGTTGGGCAGGGGAAGCAGTCAATCGTTAAGTGGGTTCGTGTTTCGGCCTTGTTTCACTGCGAGTTGATGGTTCCGACGATGCTCATACCGATGCTGACGCCAACACCAACCCGGGCCCAAGCACGGCTTCCTAGTAGTGCCATCACCGACACGCCCGCCGCCCGTCTCGCCTCCCTCACGAACCCCGCCCTCGTCCCCGCTGAGGCAGAATCAGCTCTGTACGTGCTCGTCACGGACGACGTCTTTTTGCCAAGTCGTCGAACGTGTGGGAGCGCCTCAAAGACGTCGACGGTGGTTGGTCCGCGTTTTGCGATTCGGATTTTTATCGGGCCGTACCAATTGGCGGTGACGTAGCAGGTCAGACGGTCGAAGGTGCGTCACGGGCATAACGGAAGCGGGCTTCGCAATGAATAGTTACCCAGGCCCAAGTCCAAGCCCATCTCCTCCAAGATTGTTGCACTCCAAGATGCCCGCGTCTATCCTAGTTGATCACTCCCTCGAATCCATCCTCAAACCCTCCAGATCTGCCACCTCCTCAGCATTGATGCCGCGCTCGCTCATGTACCACCACCCCCGTGGCCGGCTGCTCCAACCCGGGCTCGCCTGGCTCACCAGAAAGAGGTGCCACCATGAGATCCAGACGCGCAGTGAGGGCGGACACGACCCGAAGAGGACGCAAGGTGCGTGTGTTGAATCCAAAATGGTGTCGGGTTTGGCAAGTTTACCACGGATTAAGAGCATATTTTCGCGCACGGCTATGGCAAGTGAGAGGGGCGAGAGGGGCTCGATGGCTGCTGTCATGGTGGCCCGGGTGTGATACATTGCGCGAACTTGAAGGCGACTACCGTCGTTCATTGTGCAGTGAATGATGGCGAGGACCTCGAGCATCTCGTACAGGCCGTCCCTGTACACGAGTTCATGTTTGCCAGTGGGCGGTTCACGGGCATTGTGGACTCGGACGTGATGGGATGGTTGACTCGGACGGGCCCAAAGTAATAAGGAACTCGGACGGGCCCGTTCAAGTTAGAGAAGTGCCGCAGCCACAACAACCGACGGCCCGGGAGGCCTCGTCAGAATAGCTGCTAGTACTACTAAGTGATGCTGGAAGAGTCCTGAGTCGGACACGCACTACCCTGGTTATCTTTTCATGCCACTCGGACTCGGACCCGTGCCACGATCCTTGAATGTGCACAACTTAGATCGTGCCCGGGCAAGTGTTTGAGTTTGCAATCAGGGGTGGCAAAAAGGCTGAGGAGATGGACCAGTCTGAGTGGTAGACTGCTACTAGTGATGATTGCAGAGAACTTGAAGATGCCCGGGTGTACTATGCATCAAGGGTGCGAGAATCCTTCCATCCTTGGTTGACCATTGCATGATAATGTATTATCTTTTATTATGTGAATGATATAGAATTATCAACCAATGATCATTCACTACTGATCAGCCATATTAATGATAGATACATATCAGTATAGATAATATGCTTTCAGTATGAATATAAATGTTCAGTGGATATAAATACTTATTATTGCCATGGCATAATTATAGGTATATTTCAGAACTAACTGGTCATATCAGCTCTTCACTGTTGATAATGGTATATTTTGATTGGGAGAGCTGGTATGCATGCTGATAATCTAGCCAGACATCTAACATTTGGTCAAACATGGTCATGAATGTCTGTATTTTACTTGTAAACAATGCATAATCATATCCTGATTTTGAATGCTCATAAATCATCAGGGTGGTGTTAGTTGATCATTATATGGTATTTAATTATCTTTCATCATCCAAATGATATAGAAGTATCAATAAGTGATCATTTAACAGTCATCAGCCATCTTAATAAGGAATACATATCAGAATAGATAATATGCCTTCAGTATGGAAATCAACTTTCAATGGTTATATATGTATATGATTTCCATGAGATAATGATGGATATTTATCAGAACTATCTGGTCATATCAGCTCTGGTTATAATTCTATGGCATAATTACATGCAATTAGCTAAACTACCAGGTTGAATCAGATGTGGACTATTGATAATGAAACATCTTGATTGAGAGAGTTGGTATGCTTGGTGAGAATCCAGCCAGACATCTAACATTTGATCAAACTTGGTCATTGATATCTGTATTTCATATTTAAACAATGCATTGTCGATGTTGATATTGAATGCATCAGAGTGGTGTTTACTCTCAAAGTGTTGATCATTACATGATGGTTGATTATTTTTCTTCATCTGAATGATATAGAATTATCAAGAAATGATCACTCACTGGTCATTAGCTATCATTATGATGAATACACATCAGTATAAATGATATGCCTCCAGTATGAATATGAACTTTCAGTGATTATAAATGCTTATTGTTTCCATGGCAAAATGATGGGTATTGATCAGAACTATCTGGTATATCAATTCTCCACTATTGGTAGTGGAATATTTTGACTGAGAGAGTTGATATGCTTGATGATAATCTAGCCAGACATCTAACATTCGATCAAATGATATCTGTATCTTGCATATGGAAAATGTATGATCATCATATGATATTGCATGCTCATAAACCATCAGGGTGATGTTAGTAGATCATTATATGATGATTGATTATCTTGCATTATCTAAATGATATAGAATTATCAATCAGCCATCTTAATGATGAATACATATCAGTATAAATAATGTGCTTTCAGTATGGAAATTAATTTTCAATAATTATAAATGCTTATTATTTCTATGGCATAATGATGAGTATTTATCAGAACTATCTGGTTATATCAGCTCTTCACCATTCCCCTGATGCAGTAGTTGCAGCTTCGGTGTCACCTGCCGCCGAATCACATCGTCCTTGAGCGCCTCCACCGTATCCTGCAACTCCTCGATCTGCGTCAACACCGTCTGACTCCGCCCGGCTAGCTTCGTCTTGCCAGCGTCCACGTACGCCCTCGCCCCGCTCACTTGCGAATTCACGAGTTGCTTCACGGATTGGGTCTGCTGCCGCAGCGCACCCAACGACGTCTTGGTCGACTTCACAAACTCGGTGTACAGCTGACGCTGATCCCAAGGTCCCGCCGCAGGTGTTGGACCTCGTCGAACTGTTCAAATCGGCCACCACCCGGTTCGAGTACTCGGACATGACGGACGCGCCCGTTGCCTGAGGTTGCAGCTGGAGTGATTGTCCCGTCGACTGCGGGAGTATGAATGGGTTCGACTCGTTGGTGGTTTCGCCCCCGACGATGCGCGACAGTCGACGGGCGACGTGTGCAAATTGCTTGTCCGACGGACGATCGGCGGCGGGTGTGCTCTCCGCGAAATCATACGCAATGATAAGATGAAAAGGCACAGAGGACCGCTTGTTGTTCACCATGGAGGTCTTGAGCTCCTTGAGATCGTTGGAAAGCACGGATATCTGCGCGTCGATGTGTTGCTTAATCTGGTTCAGCGCTGCAAAGAAGGCGAACGCGTCCCGGTTAGCACAAAGGGATTAAACAATACCCCCCGGCAACCAAGACTTGGAGGGAATAAACCAGCAAACGATGTCGGTGTTTGTTCCGATGGGAGTTGGACTCGGAAGGACTGGTGCTGTGACGTACGGATCCACAGTGTATGTCTTCTCCGATGATGGGTCATTCTGTGGGATCTGTGCCCATCTGATGTGGTTCTTCTTTGGCCGATGTGCGATGCGACAGTCTCTGTGGCTACCCTGACAGTACTTCGTACCACATGGCAATGGTGAACGACGCCCAACTGATGACAAGTAGCGCTCGGCCTTCTCCCAATGAAAGAGAGTGGTGGAATTGATGAAATGGTCGATAACAACGAGCGATGAGGAGACCAGTGAAGCGGTCGGTGATGATGGGTAGTGACGATAGCACAACGCCTTCTCAATCATACTTCAGCTGGCAACAAACTTCGGCTGAACAGTAGACGCTGCCTTCTCAAACGTACTTCGGCAGCGCTGAGACAAAAAGAGTGGGACCGATAGAACGGTCGATGACGAGTGGGCGATGAGAACGCTGTTAAACGGTCGTTCCGATGGGTGGTAACGATAGCGAGCGCAATGCCTTCTCAGTTGTACTTCGGCGAGCGACTAAGCTCTGCATCGCTCGAATAATCGTCTAGACCGTGATATAATGATGGCATCGGCGACCATGAATGGTGTTGCATTTCCTTCCGCCTTGAATTAGAGCTGATAACGGGGCAGATTACAGAGACGTACTTGTTTAGGATGCTAAGAATATGGGAACGGATAGCAATCGATTCGGGCCTGTACCCACGCATGAATCGACAACAAGAGCAAGGCCGTTTCGCGACATACCTCCTAAACGGATGATTAAACGCATTGTTCTTGATGGGCTTCAACTTTAGAGCTCCAGCATCGTTGGATATGCAAATAGTGGGAATATAGACAGGGATACGGGGGACGTGAGTCGGTGCTCTCTGGCCTACATGACAGCACACAACGTTCCCTTCTTGATCAACGTGTTCAGAGCACCAACGACTCCCTTGTCACCCGTGGACATACCGTCGACTTCCGCTTCCTCATCGTCCTGCTGAGTATCTGCGTCTGAACCGTTATATTCAATGAGGTCGTCATCATTGGACACTTCGGCGAGCGAAATTCCATCGCCGGACCCTTATCCGTTTGACTCGGCGCTGGCTTCTTCCTCTCCTAGTATACTCGACTTTTCGGCTTCGTCGAGGTCAAATGGTAATTGATCATCATCGATGTCCTCATCTTCTCAAAGCTTCGTCTCCATTCTCACGCAGCAACATAGCTTGTGTAGCCTGACGCTTTGGATGAAGCCAGGAAACGCGACGAGTTCAGACGTTTGTACCTTCCATGCGGCATCCTCTTCTGCCTGGCTAGAGGCTTCGTTGTCTACACCGTAGTATCGTCACCGTCTTCGTCGCCTCCAGAGTCCTTCAATTCTTTCTCGCAAAGTATCTGTGAAAGAAGACCTCGGGTCAAGTGAGACAAACTTACGTATAAAGCAAACGGGGGTCGTACCTCGACAATATGCGCATCCTCTCTCATTTCCTCGACTGTTCGTATACAAGAACCCGAACAAACAAGATCAAAGGGCGCGAGCGCCATGCAGCCCGCTGGTGCGGCCGACGGCGTTACTGTGAAGCGTTTCAAAGGCGAGGTCAGCAGCGCGGCGCTTCCAAACGAAGAGAAATTCTAGAAAACAGCAGAGCGTGTCCAGCGTGAGGTCCGGGCTAGAGGGTACGGGTTGGGAGGCGAGGAGCTGGCGCGTATGAAAAGAAACACTGGGGTGATAGTGATGAAGAAGCGGCAGGACATTGAGCTCGATGGCGTGAACTCCTCGAGCTTCGCACGTAGATACGCGCTCGTCGTCTTGCCAATGCCCGGAGGCCCAGATATGAGGACGGCGCGAAAGATGTTCATGCGGTTCTTGCCAGGCTTCTTGAAGTCCGACATTGAGCTCGACGGCCTGTGTCACGCGCGGGAGGGCGCAAGGGGCAGGCATAGGTATAGGATAGAGGTAAGGATTGGGCCCAGGATGTGAGACGGACATGCGAAAGAGGAAAAACTCACGAGTCGTGCAGCCATTGTCGTAGCTTCTCCAGAATCTCCATCTGACCCTTGTTCCAGCAAATCTCCTTGAACGTCTGAGGCGCATAACGTTCATCCACAGCTGCGACGCCGGATCCGGTCTTGCGCGGACGATATAACTGTTGCGTCAGACGCAAAGAGAGACGGGACAACACTGCCGAAACATCAGCAAATCACTAATTTAGGCATAGTGATTACAGCATCAACCGAGTAACCAGTGGCTCCCAGCCGAGGCACAGCCGAGGCACAGACGATCGACAGTTTCGGGACCATTTCCGTGAGAAATTACAGCATGTACAGATTCGGCCCCAGTCACACGTTGCATTTCACAGTGTTGCCAGGCGGCCCAGGCCACAGTCCCTCAGCACTCCCGGTAGCCAGTGATCTCAGAGTGTGTCCAGTAGTTTACAATGACAACAGTTAGGCAACAGTACAGTTCATGGGTACTATGGATTCAAGTTCCCCGTGGGTTCAAGCACAACGAGCGGCATGCGCTGCGACTCGAGACGAGTTGCAGCGTGCGCAGCTTATTGTGTTCAAGTTGTTCCTGGATCAGCACCCCAATATGGGGCAACAACCGTGCAGTTTTGGTGGATGGGGGACTCGGCGAGTACGGATGCACACGTTGGTTATTGTGTCGGTGCGCTGGCCTGTGCGTCAAGGGGAGGTACAGGTCAGTGCTCGGACATCTGACGGTGTATGTGATCCCGTAAAATCATCAAGATATACGACAACAAATATAATCCCATTGCAGACATAGTCACATATATTTAACGACCTGAAGAGTAGTGAAGGATACGAAAACACAGTGTTACACCTCCGGTGAGCCAGAAGGCAGACCTGAAAAGCGAACAATCAGTTCCGTTGCATCGGATTGTGCATTGTGACATACCCGGACCGATCCGAATGCTGTCATCTGTAGCGATGCGGCGACGCTTTTGAACCGACATATCGACAAGACTCCCTCCTGTCATGCGGATCGAGTTTCGTATGACTCCGACTTTTGTTTCGGCAGCGTCCATTCTTCTGTTCGCTTCCTCAGCCTGAAGCTTGTAGAGCTTCCCGGTGGTGTTGATTTCCTTGCATTTGGCTTGGGCGAGTTTCTGTTCCAGCTTCCGGACATCACTCCGAGCTCTTGCAATTTCAAGGAATAGCAGTGCTTCGTGTTGTTCGAACTCAACTCGCTCATCGTCGTCATCATCATCATCAAGACAATCTAAGTCATCCTAATTCAAAATGCTATTAGTTAAGTGTATATTGAGTAAGCTGCTACTCACGGCAGGACGCTTTTTCGAACCATTGAAATTGCGATCACCGTAACTTGCGGGAACGCCGGGAGTGAACGCCAGATAATTGTTTCGAAACGGGGTACCATGCCCAACGCGAGACACGGTTCCAGGAAGAACGGGCCGTTGCGCCCCGTGCCTTGCCCCAACGAACGGTGTACCTTTCGTGGCCATTAGCTTGCCATTTTGTGTATAACCTTGACGAAAGGATGCAAATTTAGAGGGTGGAGTGTCAGCGTCCGGCGTTGCAGGAACGGTACTAATGCTGGTCTGTGCAGAAAGTGGTACGGCGACGAAATCACCAGCAGCAGAATGACTGGAACAGTCCGAAGGGGGGAAGTTTGGAGCTTGGGAATTCGACTCTGTAGTACTATCGACCTCCATTGGTCGAACGAGAATATGTGTTCGAAAAAATCATAGTCACGGCGGTGATGGCACGCGTACAAGCTGCTTGTCTCTATTTGCCATATCGCCTATGTAAATATGCGCTTCCTCATATCACATGCTCGGTTCTCCATCACATCATATCACCTCTCTCGTCTAGCACCGTTCTGTTATATTGAAGGCAAAGGCAAACGAGAACGACCTCGACGCAGCCCCACAGGGAAAGCGCAAGCGCGACGCCCTCGCTCAAGTTCCCAAGAATGCCACCGAGGCAAAGTCGGCACTTGCTTGCAAGGACGTCAAGGTCAAGGCCTCCGATCAGTCTTCCGCCAAGGCAAAGTCTGACAGCGTAATAGTCAAGACTGCCCCAATCCGCTGGCACTCGGCAGCCCTTGTCCATCGTCTCCGCAGCCCGCTGCACTTCCAAGTCCACTGCACCTCAGCCCCAAGCGCGACCACTAGCCGACTTACTGTAAAGGAGGACGTGGAGCCCGTTCCCGTGCACGCTGATGACGCCATGATTGTTGATCCCGCTTCATCCGAGTCTGCCCCACGCAAAGCCGCCCAAGATCATCCCCCCGGCCCTCATCAGCAAATCCACCATCACTTGGACAGGTCTGGCCAGAGCGGGACAGCTTCCCCATGGTGACAGATGTCCACAGAAAGGTTCCCAACTGGCTAGATCTGGACAGTAACCCTTAGACTGTGACAGACTTTGACAGACTGGTGACAGTGTGACACAGAGTCTGACAGAATGTGACAGGGTTGTGACAGTGTGACACAGAGTTTGACAGAGTGACACAGAGTCTGACAGAATGTGACAGAATGTGACAGAGTGACACAGAGCCTGACAGTAACACCTAGTCCAGTCCAAATATTGCTAGATAGCTCATGCAATGCCAATATCCAGAATTATAATCAACTCAAATGCATTGATGACTATACTATTTACATGTTGTACTACTATATACATACATCTGATATATAATGGACATAGACTTACCATCATCTACTACCAACCATAGTGAGGAGTCTATATTGAAAAATAAAGTTAGTATCAAGTCAAAGAAAGTAACATAACACTTACTGCCAACTATAGTGCAAAGTCTATGAAGAAAAGTTGAGCTAAGTCAGTAACTGAGTAAAGGAAAGCAGTGATGCACTTACCAAATAAACAACAAATAATAATATCCCATAGTGGATGAGGAAGTGTGATGGAATGGAAGTGTTGTGGTGTTGAAGTGTTGTGGTGTTGAAGAGGGATGGTAGTGGTTGAGGGAAGAAAGAGTGTGGGAATTAAAATTGAAGAGTGCTGGGTTTATATACCTGGTGGCTGCTGAGTTCGAAATTTTACAACACAACACAAATAAGGCAAGTAATTCTCAGGAACACAACACAAATTCTGCTAAGTCTTTCTGCTACATTGCTTGACACATTGCTACACTTTTGCTACACATTATGACCAGGCACACTAACCAGACACTAACCATGCATGACCAAGCACACTAACCAGACATAACAAAGCATGAATCCTAACCAGATACTAACCAATCATGACCAGGCACACTAACCAGAACTAACAAAGCAGGAATCCTAACCAGATACTAACCAAGTATGACCAGGCACACTAACCAGACATAACATAATATGACCCCTAACCAGACACTAATCAAGCTTGTCCAGGCACACTAACCAGACATAACAAAGCATGAATCCTAACCAGGCATAACAAAGCAGGAATCCTAACCAGACACTAACTAAGCATGACAAGGCACACTAACCAGACATAACAAGGCATGACCCCCTAACCAGACACTAACAAAGCTTGTCCAGGCACACTAACCAGAACTAACAAAATAGGATCCTAACCAGACATAACAAAGTATTTTCAGGCACACTAACCAGGACTAACCAAGCAGGATCCTAACCAGGCACTAACCAAGTACTAATCAGACACTAATCATGAAACTGATCCGCAACTTTGTACCCATGATTCTGATCATGGATGGATGAGATGTAACCAATTTAGTGTCAGATGTCATTTTTGACGAAATTGTCATTGAGAAGGTGTAGCTATCACATATGATCCCAGCAGATCCGCGGTTTGAGACCACTAAACAATATGTAGCATGGATTGGTGGCTTCCAGTTGAGCAAGTGATCGCGCGATTCTGATCATAGGCAGCCGAGATATAACCAATTTCGACTTGTATGCTGATAAAACATAGATTAACCTCTGTGAAGTCAAAAAGTAGTGGGAAAAATCAGGAAAAATCAGCAATCATGGAAGTCAATCTTGGGAATATCTTTCTAGTCTGGGTTAGGCGACGATTTTTTGTTAGTCCAGGTTAGGAGGTAAAAAAATGTTAGTCTTGGTTAGGAATATTGGCAAAGCCAGAGTTAGAAGTAACTGAGCAATTAGCAGTGGGAAAAATCGGAAAAAATGGGTGATCATGAATGTCAATCATGGGAATATTTTCTTAGTCTGGGTTAGGAGGTAAATATTGGTTAGTTCTGGTTAGGAGGCAAATCAATGTTAGTCTGAGTTAGGGATATCGGCATTAGTATCAGGCAAATCAATAGTTATCCAGGTTAGGAGGCAAATCAATGTTAGTCTGGGTTAGGAATATTGGCAAAGACATTAGTTAGACCTGGTTAGGAGGCAAAACAATGTTAGGCTGGGTTAGGGATATTGACAAAGCCATGTTAGTCCATGTTAGAATTCCTGCTTTGTTAGTTTTGCTTAGTGTGCCTGGTTATTATGTAGGTGGCTGTGTATATCTGTCACTATCTGTCATCATCTGTCACTATCTGTCATCTCCTGTCACACTATCAACCTCTGTCACTATTTGTCATCTCCTGTCACACTATCAACCTCTGTCACACTGTCAACCTCTGTACCCTGTCACTCTGTCACACTGTCAGACTCTGTCAGTCACTATCATGTTCTGTCACTTTCTGTCACTCTGTTGGTGAAGTGCTGGTTTGCTGATCAATGGTGAAATTGCTGTTCCAGAAAGCCAGTCAATTGTACTGTCACTGACCATCTCTGACTAACCTTTGCTGAAGGCCTTTCTCTTGCTGTCACAATCACGCTTGCGTTCGCGACACGACACATGACAAAGGAGAATTTGCTTGTCTGTGTACTCAGCTCGTGTGAGACTATGGCGAACACATCTGTTATATGCACAGACAAGACTCAGGCTTATACTCTCATCCAAAACATCATGACCATCATGGCAGGGTCCTCACCAAGTTCACAAGCCAGCTGCAGCAGAATTGCTCTTGCAAGAGTACTGATTCCAGAATTCTGGTTACCAGCAGGATTAATATCTCTGCATCAACCAGAGCCAAATCAACACTGCCCTTTTGCCTCAACTCCGAAAATTCTTTAATGCAGCTATCGCTACCAACACGACTGCCTTTAAAGATTTAGATCCGGGCATCGTCGTGAAGTTAGAGGAACTGTGGAGACTCAGGCTGCTGAAATTGACATGTATGCTGAAGTCAACTCTTCCTGGATGATCATATTTTATTCCAATCAATTGCTCTGAACCCTCTGCTACCATGAGTTTACTCCAGAGATGAACCACTATTGCCCTGCTTGTCTTCTGATCATTCTTTAGATATTTTCCCACCAGGCTTTCATTGTCCCATTTGACAGTAACTATCCGACAATGACAATACAACAGTGGGAAAATACTGATATGATGACGACAACACGACACCAAGAAGTTGAAGCCAGTACCACTGGCTGCCACTGCAAAATTGCCAATCATTCTCAGGCCCAGGCTGACATGATATCTGTACTATCTGTACTCAGTCTGTACCTCTGTAGGCTCTGTGTGAAACATAGTATTTTGCTGATTAGTAGGGCTATGAACTTGAAGTGCCTGTGCATCTTGGCGAAAGCACTGGCAGGATGGTTGTTTTCGGAAATGGTGAGCAATAGGAGTTGCTTAAACTCAGTGTAGGCTGAGGCAATGGAAGGGGCGTCATAGGCTTTCTTGATGGCTTGTTACACACTGTGGCACATCGTGACTCAATTGTGACTCATCATTATGACTCACTGATATGACTCACTTATCTCTAATCTTTCGTATCTTTACTTATGCTATTCATATTACTCATCACATAGATAAGGCTTTAATGCCATTGGACAATAGCAGTATCTTACTGTGGATAACTCAACTTCATCATCCTTCTTTGACATTCTATAGAGTTCTGAGTCTATTTCTATTTCCCTTTTATAGGAGACATACATACATAGATACAAACATCTCTGTATTATATATAAACCTGGAGCATTTGCTCTAGGACAATAAAAAGTCTTTGACTGATTCTTCCATCACTCTCATACATAAGCTCTTGCTCGAGTCACTACACTCTCGCAATACCCTTATCCTTGTTCATTCCCTTAGGACTATAAACAGTGAGTATCTCCCACTGTTCTCTTAGTTCCCACTAGGCTACTGCGCTCCACATCGAGACCTGCTATCTCGATACAAAGCAGACCTGGTGGGACTGCTGAAGGAGACGTAGATATGGGATTCCATGCGAAGCACAATGATACCACTGGCCTGGTCATTGGCATCGTCCCATTTGTCCAGGAGAGCCTTCTGGTCGTCGGAGCACTCAAAGTAGGTATGGTCTCATTGACGTACAATGTTCCTCTTGCTTTCTCGGGCAATGTAGTTGATGGTCCAAGAGGGACAGAGTGAGATATTTTTGTCCAGAAGCCTTGGGTGTGTAGGGCTGCAACCATTTCGTGGGCCAATGACAGTAGTTGCCACCTGAGAGTTTGGCGATATCTTTGTAGATGGAGGTGGACATGGTGGATCTGGGAGAGGGTGTTAGCATGAACCTTTTGACAAAGTGAGAAGGGAGCAAGTGAGTCTGCATCGCTGAACGTCCAAATCCCGTCATTTCCAGGAGACATAGTCTCCTCATGGAAAGAGGCATGGAGTTTTGGTGTCATTGGTGTCACATCCTTTCGGATGGAGTGCCTGGCCATTGTTCTATAGCATTCAACATCTGAGCATTTCCATGTCAAGATGGAATGGCTTTGAACCACAAGGTTCTTGATTGTTCCAGGTAAGTGGACTATGCACACAGCAGATCAGGGTCGATCCCTTTGGTGCAAGCTTTTCCTCAAGCTTTGTTGCTGATGTGAACATACAGCAATAGTGCTTGGGGCTCATTACCTGTTGAGAGGATAGAGAGTATACTTGAGGACTCACATTATGTGGAATGAGGTCATGGTTGAGTAGAACATTGTGGTTGTGGAAGAAGATTGAATAAACTCTTATTCAAACTCAGATGCAACTGAGCTTCCTTATATAATACCAGTGTGTGAACTATTTACTAGATTAGTACTCTAATTCTCGTATTTCAACAGGGGGTTCTTGAAGTAATGGTGGAGATGGTTCATGATGATGGTGACCGTAAAGAGGAAGCTAGAGCTTTTGTTACAGCTGGCCTGGATAGAGTCAGATGCAGACTTGTAGGTGGGGCGAAGACTAATGACGAAGGAACAGTTGAGCAAGTGTAATGCCTGGCGAGACCTTAGGACGAAGATACTAAAAAGAGATCACACTCAAAGAGGGCTGAGACACTGAGGGACAAAGGATCAAGGAGCTCAAAGGATGGTAGGAGACTCAGAGTGTTACATTTCTTCATTTTTATAATATACATGTTGTTACAAACCTCTTCATTTTCTACTTTTCAAAGTCACGTGACCTGCTTAGTCAGCATCATGTGACCACTAATACACTTCACCTTTCGTCTGTCACTTTTCACTTTTTCAGGTCACGTGACTTGCACAGCCCTAGATCACGTGACTTATCCTGGTAGCACCCGTTGAACACTTACCATATTAGTTAGCATAGCTTATCCAGACCGGCCCTAAGCTGGTCTGTGCGCACATGTCAGTAGTATAAATACTTGAATGCAGCAACCGAACAAGCCAGTCTTGTTCTGGTTGGATTCCCTCCATCCTACACATTCCCCTTCCTAAGTCTCTGTGATTGTCGAGGTGCCATAGTCCGTCAGGATCTAGGTTGCCTTCACATGTGCACTAAATTCAGTCACGTGACCTGCTTAAGTCAACATCACATGACCCCTTTCAACCTTATAACTTTCTCTTCACTTTCAATGTCACATGACCTGTACCTTTATCTTCATAGCACTCGTTGACCTCTGACTATATTAGTTAGCATAGCTTATCTAGATCCGCCCTCAGCTGGTCTGTGCACACTTGTCAGTAGTATAAATACTTGAATGCAACAACTGAACAAGCTAGTCTTGTTCTGGTTGGATTCCCTTCATCCTACACAGTCCCCTCTCTATCTATAAGTTAAGTTCGAGTTGAGGTGCCATAGTCCGTTAGGATTTAGGTTGCCTTCACAGATTATACTCCAAGTAGCTCTAGCTTAAGCATTACAAAACAAGGCGATAGCCTTTAAGTACTATGGAAGGCGATGGAATCACAAGGAAGGGATGTGTCATCTGCAGTATGGAATGAGTCCGAAGCTGTGGAGGACTAAGTGTACAGTAATCAATGACAAAGCACTGACAAATCTATGAGTCAGGAGATCGGATCAAAGATAGGAAAAATGAGGAATGGAGATATGAAAAATGAGGATCATCAGCAATGTGAAACAAGATGCGAAATCACCCGAGATCTATGATACAAGATGAAAACAATGTGGAGTCGATAAGAGAACAAGAGAGAAAGAGAAAATAGACATAAAGAGAACTCAGGAGTCGATTGTAACAGTCAGATAGTTCCAGCAACTCATCACCAACTTCTATTGAACACAATTTCCCATTCACAAATCTATCCTCGTCCAAACACAGACTGCAGCGACATCAATTGGTCGCTCTACACACCTCTACACTTATTGTCTTCGAGTTGTGATTACTTTTCCCACAGTTGTGGCTGATTGTGGCTGATTGTGGCTGCCAGTTGTTTGCCAGTATTTACAGCCACTAGACATAAGCCTCAGAGTCCTCTGTGATAAGCAAAGAAAGCTTGCGGGGTGGGATAACCACTAAATAACGACTGTAGGATTACACTGGAGTCCATTGAGCGAATAACAATGAGCTACTGACCTGGAGTCCACTGTGAGTAACCAAGGGAAACAGAATAGAGGACTCCAAGGCTTATGTCTAGTGGCTGTAGATACTGGCAAACAACTGGCAGCCACAATCAGCCACAAGTGTGGGAAAAGTGATCACTACTACTCAAAGAAAAGAAGATAGAGGTGTGTAGAGCAATCACAAGGGTCTAGAACATTGGTTAGAAGTAGCACAGAGTGCTACAAAGTCTACAATGAAGTAAAAAGAATGAAAAGAGTGTGAAATCACCAAAAGTAACACTCTGTTCTGTTTCTTTTGGTTACTCACAGTGGACTCCAGTGTGACCTACAGTCCCTATTTAGTGGTTATCCCACCCCCACAAGCTTTCTCAGCTTATCAAAGCTTCACACTAATTCTGGTGATAACTCCAATGAACTTACTTTTATCAACATACACTGTTGCCTCATGATTATCTAACATCTTAGAACACCATTGCTGGACATACAAGTAAGTGACACAATGTGTTGCTGGCCCCACATCTCATCATCTCTCATTACAGACCTTCAACAACATGTCTTCCGCAGAATTCAACCATCTAGAGTGAGCATGAGCAGGATCCAGTATCTCCAAAGTAAGTCAATTTAACACTTTAGTAAACCTCTAAGTTACACTTTGTTCAGACTAGTATATTACACTGATCTCCACAAGCTCTCGGTAATGTCATCTCACCAGATTCATGAAGTCCCATTTCAACACCTTGCAAAGTGCATCCAATGGTTGCTCACTGTTATGATCGTCTCGAGAACCCCTATGTATCTCTTTTCCTTTCACTGTTTCTCCCTCTTCGCTTTCTTTTGTATTCACAATGTATCCTAGACCTCAAGTGATTTCGCCTGTTTCACATCACTGACGGTCCACTCTTCTCCGATCCCTACTCTTTCCTATCGTCGATCCGATATCCTCCTATCTCTATGTTTATCTTCTGACTCATGATGATATCATCAATCATCGCTTACTGTACACCCTAGACCTCCGCAGCTTCTGACTCATTCCATACTGCAGATGACTCGTCCTTTCCATGTGGTTCCACCACCTTCCATCTCATTAGTACTTAAGGACTCGTCCTCTCGCTTGTAACCCCTAAGCTAGAGCTATTTGAAATCCCACTCAGTGTTCTTGGCCAACCTCGTGCGCCTCCAACCTTCGTCCCTCAGTCCTTCTGCCCTTCTCGGGTGTGTCCTTAGCCTTAGTCCTCAAGTGACAAGACTCTTCGTGAGATCCTCCTCAAGAGAACACTTAAGCCTCTTGACTTCGCCAAGCGTTACGCTTGCTCGGTCTATCCTTCGTCACTGACCTTCGCCCTCAACTTGTCTATAACCGACCCTACCCGGGCCAGTTGTAACAAAAGCTCTAGCTTATCTCCTACAGTCACCATCGTTGTGATCCGTCGCCACCATTTCTTCGAGAAACCCCTACCAGAGACCAGAGCGGAACACTCCCTCCATCCCTAGAAACCCCTTAACCACTTCGTCCCATCAGCACTTGCTATCCACCTCCTCTTGGAGAGAAGAACCCACTGCTTCAGAATACTTCCCAGACTCCCCAGACGTCCTCCCTCAACGACCTAGCGACAAGGACGAAACTGACTCAGAACTTCCTCTTCTATCTTATGAAGAACAGGAGGACTGAGACCTTACCCTTGACACTGAACTCGCCCATCAACTCTCTTCGAGCTTAGTCCTTCCTCGAGTACCCACTCCCCCTTCCCCCTCCCCTCGAACTCCTAGCGGAAACATGATCTTCGCTCACCCACCTCCGAACCCCATTCCTCGACTAATTCCTCCCACCATGTCTAAACCAGTCGAATTCTGAATGTCCCCTCCTGACCCCTATGATGGTAATCATCGCAAAGCCCTACCCTGGTTACGCTCAGTACAGAGATACCTCGTCATCAACGCAGAGATCTATAAGCTTGATGAACAGAAAATCTGTTACACCCTATCCTATATGAAGGAAGGAACCGCTGCCACCTGGGCCGATACCTTCACTGCGAAACACCTCGATGAAGGAGGCACCACCCTCGGGACCTGGGGAGAATTCGTCAAAGAGTTCAAAGCGACCTTCGAACACTCCAATTCCACAGCCAACGCTCTCGCTTGGCTTACCACCCAAAGGATGATCGAGAAATCCCCTGGCAAATACTCCATATCCCTCGCCTCCTATATCGCTCAATTTCAGAGCAACGTTGCCATCTCCAAAGTATCTGAAGAATCAACCCTCTGCCACTATTTCTCTTCCGGCATTCCTCCCTCCTTATCCGGGAAAATCTACCTCATGGAGGAAGTCCCCACTACCATTGCCAAATGGTACTCTCATGCTCAAAGAATCGACAATCAACAACATCGTGCTTTCCTCACCTCTCAGCAATACAAAGGACGATCCTTCGCCAATCCCTTCACCTCTACCCCAACCAATAACACTAGAGAACGAGACCCCAACGCCATGGATGTAGATGCAATCAACGTTCGCATTCCCAAACTCACCCCCTCGGAAAGGGAACGATGCTTCAAAGAAGGACTTTGCCTCCATTGCAGGAAGTCTGGTCATAATGCCGCCTCCTGCTCTACATTCTCGACCAATACTCCCCCCTTCAAGAAAACGACTTGGAAAGTCGCTAAAGCTGAAGAAGACCTACCTGACCTGGAGGATGTCGAGGATGACGATGAAGACGATGATGATGAAGCAAAGGTTGTAGGAAGAGTTAACCTCAATCTGGATTTTTGAAAAGGAGACCTCGTTCGACACAAGGTTCTCCTACCGCTACCTGTGCACCTGTACTAGTATCTTCTTCCTCTAAAGCAATGAAGATTCCTGTTTCTCTAGTAACACCCTCGCACTCCTTAAAAGTTGTCGAAACCGCCACTCTTATTGACAGTGGTGCAGAAATCTCCTGCATTGACTGGGCTTTTGTCCGAAGAAACAACCTCCCTCGAGACCGCCTCCCCACCCCCATCCGAGTGAGAAACGTCGACCAATCTACCAATCGGACAGGCGACATTCTCTTCTCCACTACCCTCTTCCTAGACATCGGGAAAGTCACTCAGAAAGTTGTCTTTCATATCATGGACTGTGGAAACGAGAACGTGATCCTAGGACTCCCCTGGCTCCAAGGAGCTAACCCCCTCATTGATTGGGAAAGGCAAACCCTTACCATCCCAGAATCTGTTGACCAATCTGCAGATCTGTATCATCTACACGTTGCCGATCTCAAACGACACGATTCCCATTTTCACAAAAACAGACCTTCCCCTTCGAAAACCAAACCCCCTCGTCATACTGAAGTATACCCCACTCACAATAGGAAACTGTATAGATTCCTTGGCTTCGAAACCGAATCCCAGTTCCTCGAACGTGCTACAGTCAACAGGGTTCTTTGTCGAGTAATGCACTGTGGTTCCCGTTTCATTCCCAAAGGATCCCCTCTAGTCGCTCGCCTCACCACAGCTACCAACCTTGCAGTCGAAGCAGAAAAATCTAAACCTAAGACTACCCTTCCCCCAGAATATGCAGCTTACTCCGCAGTGTTTTCCGAAGAAGCTTCATCTCGTCTCCCCCCCTCCTGTCTTTACGATCATGCTATACAACTCGACGATACCTTTGTACCAAAGATCGGGAAGGTCTACCCTCTCTCACCAGATGAACAGAAAGCCACTGAAACCTTCCTCAATGAGAACCTACGCAGCGGGAAGATCAGACCTGGAATCCAAATCCCCGCAAGCATCCTCTTTCTTCTTTGTAAAGAAAAAGGACGGCAAACTATGTCCCTGTCAGGACTATTGCTACCTCAACTCTCATACCACCCACAATGCATACCCTCTTCCCCTCGTCTCCGATCTCATCGATAAACTCAAGGGAGCTAAAGTCTTCACCAAGTTTGACATCCGCTGGGGATATAACAATGTCCGTATCAAAGAAGGAGATCAATGGAAAGGCGCCTTCATTACTCACAAAGGCCTCTTCGAACCTACTGTCATGTTCTTCGGAATGAACAACTCCCCCTCTACCTTTCAACGTTTCATGAACGACTCTTTCCGGGATATGATCGCTGAAGGATGGCTTGTCATTTACATGGATGATCTTTTGATCTTTTCCCCCGATGACTAGTGTTTTAAGGTCCGGTCCTAAGACCGATGAAAAACCGATTTTTAACCGGACCGGACCGATAAAGACCGGTCCTGATTGGTCCGGTCCATCCTGGTTTTGATTTACAGCAGTCTTGGTCTTTTGATTTCGAGAAAATCAAAAGACCGACCAAAAACTGGTCAGGACCGGTCTTTTGGGCGGACCTAAGTTAGCCCCTATTAGGTAGTATATTGACCGATTTATCCTGATTTTCCCACATTTTTACGATTTTATTTGAGATAGTTATGATAATTTCTCAAAGTACCTTCTCCAAAATGACATATGACTCGAGATCGGCCATATCTTGGCCGCATATGGGTGGATTTACATAATTCTTGGCGGATATATTAACGCCACGTGACTCGGCTACATTCGGTACAGCCACCCCTAAGCGCGGATCTCACGCTATTCTATTCTTAGAAATAGGTTTTGTCAGTAGATATACTTGAGAATGACATGTAATCTTAAATCAATCATATCTCGACGACCCCTGAACCGATTTGGATGAAGAAAATATGGGCCGGAAGCCAGGAATCCGTAGTATTTTATAGACCCCTGACAACCGGTTAAAAACCGTAACCGGACCGGAAAAAGACCAACAAAGACCGAAAAATCGTTTTTTTGCGGTCTTGGTCCGGTTTGTCCATATTAGGAAATTCCCAGGACCGGTTATGGTCTCAGTCTTGCCCAAATAAGGCAAAAGACCAGACCAGACCAGACCTTAAAACACTACCGACGACACCTCTCACTCAGAACATACTAAACGAGTTCTTCAACGGATGGAAGAACTCGACCTCCACCTTCGCCTAGAGAAATATAACTTCACTACTGCAGAAGTCGAATACCTTGGTATGATCGTCAAACCAGGCACCCTGTCTATGGACCCAGTGAAACTCGATGGGATCGCCTCCTGGCCAACCCCCACCACCGTCAAAACCGTCCGCTCATTCCTCGGCTTCGCCAATTTCTATCGGCAATTCATCGACCATTACTCTGACATTGCCCGCCCCCTCATAGACCTCACTAAGAAAGAGAAACCTTGGGACTGGTCAGCTGCTTGTCAGTTATCATTCAACCACCTCAAACAATCCTTCCTATCCAAACCTGTTCTTCGCCTCCCCGACCTCTCTGCCCCCTTTGCGATCGCCACTGATGCCTCTCGTGATGCTACTGGAGCAATCCTCCTTCAAACCGACTCCAACGGCGATTGGCATCCTTGTTCCTATCTCTCCCAATCCTTCATCCCTGCAGAACGAAACTACGATATCTACGATTGCGAACTACTCGCAGTTATCCGTGCTCTCAAGGCGTGGCGCCAATATCTTCGCGGTTCCCCCTTCCCAGTCCAAGTCTTCACCAATCATGAGAACCTTACCTTCTTCCGTAGCCCCCAACATCTAAACCGCTGCCAAGCCCGCTGGCTCCTCGACCTTGCCAACTTTGACCTTAAAATTACCCATGTCCCTGGAACTCATCTTGCTGGTCCCGATGCTCTCTCTCGTCGCCCTGATAAGATCTCTCTCAACGCCGACAATGAAGACGTTACCCTCCTTCCTCCCTCGCTTTTTGTATGTGTCATCGATACCACTCTTTGTGACATTATCTCTTCCACCTCTGGTGATGATACTTTTGTTCGTCACGCGCTTCAAGCTCTCGATGGTACCATCCCTCCTGCCTTTCGCTCCCGTCTCTCCGACTGGCAGGTCGACGACGGCATCCTTACCTATCAGAATCATGTCTACATCCCAGATTCCAGCTCCCTCCATCATGACATCGTCGCTCACTCTCATGACCACCCCTCTGCCGGCCATCCTGGCTACCAAAAAACCGGCCAACTTGTCGCCGCAGAATACTGGTGGCCTGGTCTTGCCCAATTCGTTTGCAAATACGTCGAAGGCTGTTCCCTGTGCCAACAATGCAAGGCAAACACCCACCCTACCGTTCCCCCTCTTACCCCAATCAAGTCGACCTCCTCTCACCCCTTTCAGCAGATCTCCTGCAATCTTATCACCGATCTCCCCTCCTCCTCCGGCTTTGATTCCTTACTGGTCGTGGTCGACCACGGGCTTACGAAGGGGGTAATTCTCTGTCCTACTAAGAAAACCATCACCGCCGAAGGGATAGCAACCCTTTTCTTCCACAAAGTATACAAATGCTTCGGACTCTATGATAAAATTATCTCCGATCGTGGCCCACAATTCACCTCTTCCTTTGCACGAGAACTCGGAAAAGTCCTCAGATATAACCTCCCTCTCCACTGCCTATCACCCTCAAACAGACGGAGAAACCGAACGTGTCAACCAAGAAGTCGAAACCTATCTCCGGATCCTTTGTGGAGACAACCCAACCACATGGGCTGATCTGATCACTCAAGCGGAGTTCGCCCACAATCATCGCCCCCATTCTGTAACTGGGAAATCCCCTTTCTTCCTCATGATGGGTTTCGAACCCCGTCCCCTTCCCACAGTTATCACCAATTCTAATCTCCCTGCCATCGAATCCCGACTCAAAACCCTCTCTGCAGCCCGAGACGAAGCCCTCGCAGCACATGAGCTTGCTCGACAGGTTATGTCTGCCAGAAATGGCAGAGGATTTACACCATTCTCGAAAGGAGACAAAGTTTGGCTCGAAGCCAAGAACCTCAAACGAAATCTCACCTCTCGGAAATTTGCTCCGAAACGAGAAGGACCTTTTACCATCACCCAGGTCCTATCTCCCATCACTTATCAACTATGCCTCCCTAGAACCTGGAGCATTCACAACATGTTTCACGCTTCTCTCTTATCGCTCTATCGCGAAAATCCCATACATGGCCCGAACTTCCCAGCTCCACCACCGGATCTTATCGAAGGAGAGGAGGAGTTCAAAATACTGCGTATCATATGCCACAGAGGTCCCCTCAAGAACCGCATGTATCTGATCCGATGAAAAGGATATACAGCCAAAGAAGATACCTGGATACCTGAACGAGAATTAAAACACGCAAAAACAATCCTTTTAGCATATAAGAAACTCCATCCCATCACTTTTCCTTCTTAACTTTCACCATCTTAGAAACCCAATACCATCACTCTTACTTACAAAAAATGTCCAGCTATGTCCCTTCCGACTCCATTTCTTCCATTTCTTCCATTTCTCTTTCACCCCCTCCTTCATCACATAGTTCTTCCTCTCCTACCAGTCCTCTGGCTCGAGGTTGTCTCCCTAGCCCTCTTGGTGGAACGCCTCTGGGTCCTAGTGATCTCAAATCCCCTCCTTCCTCCCCTATCTCCCAGTGTCTAGACAACGAACCCGCCGTTCCCTGGCATGTCGACTCTCCTCCCCTCCCCGCCCATTCTAATATATACCACATCAACACAGTCGACGTACCCCTCTATGCTAACAAGATCAGGACTGACGACGCATCCCCAGAAGACCTGCGAAGACTTCGCGTCTACTTACAGGATTCCTGCTATACCCACGACATCTATGCCTAGTATGCCGACGTCGAATCCCCTCTTCATTCTCTATACAACGCATTTACCCATGTCTCACGACTCGGACTAATTGCCTCTAACCTAAGGAACTCGGCCGACTCTCAGGCAGCCTTTCTCTCTGTCCAGATCAATAATACCCAGCAAGCTGCCGAAGAACACCTCCTCTCAGCTATGCACCAACTTGGGATGACCGAGTTTGTCACCGACATCGATCGCTTTCTGGCTGAAATGACGATCTACTCTACTCCCCTCACCATTCCCCAAACGCCCTCTTCTCCCCCCGGTCTCCCTTGTCCCCCTCTCCATGTATGTATTCCTGCCGAGGTAGAAGCAGTGAGCCCTCGTGCCATCCTTCCCTTCCCCACGGATGTAATCCCCGCCCTCGTCCCCTCCCCATTAGTGTTTTAAGGTCCGGTCTGGTCTGGTCTTTTGCCTTATTTGGGCAAGACCGAGACCATAACTGGTCCTGGGAATTTCCTAATATGGAAAAACCGGACCAAGACCACAAAAAAACCGATTTTTCGGTCTTTGTCGGTCTTTTGCCGGTCCGGTTACGGTTTTTAACCGGTTGTCAGGGGTCTAAAAAATACTATGGATTCCCAGGCTCCTTCCCATCCTTGTGCTGGAGGGTTTGTTTGTGTTTGGTACAATTGGAACTCAGCCCAACCTTGTTCCCTCAAACCCTCCAGCAGCGGCTGGCACAACTTGTCAATAAGGTTCGTTTCCCGACACTCGGCATCATTGCCGAGATCACAAGATTCTGGCAATTGATGTAACATTTTTATTTAGGTTTTTCGTCAAGATGGATAACTCCCAAAAAGTGAATTTGCTCCTAAATACAATGCAAGTGTGACAAAAATCTAACCGGATGTGACGACAATGACAACAACAACAACAAACTCAGACGCGATGACGATGACAACAGATGGAAATCGATGCAAGTTCTCATGCAAAAACAGCGCAATGGCGCGCCAATGTGCCTCTCCAACGTGACGACATGGCGGCGTGTTAGCACTAAGCAGCACCACAGTTGCCTTCGTTCAGTGTTCACAACCCTGTCCCTGTCCCTGTCCCCTTCCTCACCCTCACACGTGACAACAACGGACATGGTCAGTAGGCAAATATCACAGGTATACCGGGCCGGTGTATCTGGATTTTGAGCAGAGACCTGCACCCGGGCCGTACAGTGACCCGTGGGTACAGGTTACATCGTGGGTGCCAATTTTCTGACCTGTATCAATGCCCGTGGTGGGTTCACCTGCGAGAGCATCCGCATGACATGACATGATGATGCCAAACGATTGTGCAACGACGCAACGACAACAACGAGGATTTGCCACACGCACATACCAAACCCCGACACCACGATGCGATGTGGCACCATAATGCGACGACGACGACAAACGACGCGAATGCGTGAACGCACTGGACGCACGACGCAACGACTGCCGCGACGAGGACGAGATGAGTCCACGCGGCGACAACACCGCATCCCGCTCCTCACGCGCAACCTCGACAGCAACGACGCATGCCCCCTCATCCTGCTCCCTCACACGCAACGTCGATGAACAGCGTGCCACAACGCGACGACGGCTCTCCCCACTTTTAGAAGTTATACAACTTCTAACAGCGCAGCCGAGGGGTTCAAGTAGAACCGTAGAGGAATAATAAAAGGAAGTGAATCTCTAGTAGAAAACTTACTAGGAATGTATGAGCGGATTGAGAGAAAGTAGCTTTGAGTAGTTTGTTGAGAGTAGTGAATAGAAGTGGTGTGAAAACAACTTTTATTGAATGGACGTCTCAGTCCATCTTATATACTACATGATATGTTTGTACATGTTATGGTATATAGAATGTGGTGGAATGTTCCACAAGAGTCTAGCCAATGGCGTATAAGACTCTTATCATGATAT